>JAPYZH010000295.1:0-318098 GCA_030523085.1 Meteorus colon
GGATTAATTATTGACCTTCCCTGTTCAACAATATTAATAATAAGTATGGAAGTTGGTATTGAATAAAAACATAATTATAAGATACCAAACCTCCTACATATATTTGTTATCGGCGATGTACATACAAATATATCGTGTCACATATATCATTGCACCCATATACGTATATGAAATACGTCGAAATGGTCAATAACATTTTGGAGCATTTTACTCGGGTCGTTGTTAAATTGCGAAGTGATATAAATGCGATATAGAGAGTCGGCACACTCACACTCTGTCATTCTCTTTCCTCTCCTTTCATTCTCTTTCAAGCCCGGGCTCGCCCTCTCTCTCTGTCTCTCTTTATACGCCTCTCGTCGGGATCATATCGTTCATCGGTGTTATACGTTCGATTGTATCGACATTGGAATTGTCCAGAGGCAATGTGTATACACCACACATCCACTTTTATATATACATATACAGCTCCAGCAGGCACAGCCACGCGGGTCGAGGTCTTCGATTTTATATGGTCATCGGCCCGTTACTTTTCCGATAGTCATATGACTTATGAGAAATATTTTATTGATGGACTGAACATCAACTAACATCAAAGCATACAGTCAAATAAACACAAGACGTGCGATATCTCACGGGATTATTTGATCCACCTTGGTCCCGTACTCCTATCAGTATTTTAGCTGGGGCACACAACCCTGGGCACACAAGCTTGGGGACGCATAGCCCATTCGCGTGGCAACACAACAAATATTGTACATTTTCATGCTTCATGAAATTATATTTCGATTCGCATTTGCTCACTTCCTCTAATCATTTCGATGTGGTGTTCAAACATATATTTTCTCGGATGTAGATGCTGCGTGACAGCATCCCTGTAAGATTTTCACATATTCAATAACTTTAGATTATTTTTCCAATATGATATTGGATGCAATAACAGCTTGATCGTGAATACATAACAGGAATTAAGTCAGACAAAATGATGTTTCTTCCGAAACGGTGAGATCCTACTTTTTCTTATATTATGAGATTGATCAAATCCCATTCGTCGTTCTGGTTAGCATTTCGTTCTTATTTTGGCATAGCGATGCTTTCTCTTTAAGCACTTGGGGGCAGCATCAAAGTTACGAAAATTCGCTCGAAACTCACAAAATTATTGTCTCTAATGTCATATAAATATCGAACTGATATACATCGAATATGATGATGTTCATTATTCCGTTGCATCAAATGGGCAAAAATTATTCACCAAATCTATCGAAATACAAATTTGAATCCCAAGAGTATTCTGCAATGTTCTGTTGGGCGAATAACGTTGATGATAATATAGATGTAATATGTGCATACAAGATTCCGAACATGATAATAGCATCTCTGAGCGAATTGGGACGAAAAGTAATTTTTATTTTCAATTCGAAATAAATTGCGATAATTCATCAAACTCCATATGGAAGGTTATCAAAGTTCGATAGCATTGTAAGAGATATGATAACATAGTTATGAAATTCCTATATGATGTTTTGAGTAGCATATACGAACTATTGCAAGGTATGATTGAAAAATTGCTTGAATAAAGTCTAATGTTATGAAACATTGCAGGAACTATTCTTAAAATTGACATTAATAAACATAAAAGTATTGGATGAACAATACCACGCAATTCCATTGTGGCGAGGAAATTCTGTAAGAGAAAAATCGATCATGAGCGTTAATAAAATATGAGGGGAATTAATAGTGGATCGTTCTCCATACAAATGGAACGTTCGAATACATTTAAAAATATACTGAACAAGTAATTGATGGAGCATTTTTCTCTTCGATTCTCGATAATTTTCCAAAAATAGCCTGGTTCGCCTGACATTTTTCCCCCATTGATATCCATACATATATAATAATGAAATAGTGAAAACTTCTCTTTTGGCATTTCATTCAGCTGTAAAAACTTTTGAATCATTAAAACGATTGGACTGGAGCACAAAGTGCAGTGCACGAATAGCTCTGGTGAAATTCACCAGCGTATTTTCTTCTCGCTTAGAATTCTCTATACAGAATTCTCTTTCTTCACTTGATACTCCACCCTACTCGAGCTTTATCGTACTCTACACCAGCTTCTCTCTCCTCTCACTTCGGTATTGATTCGTAAAAGTTTGACGTGCACCAGCTGTAAGGAAACTACCGTCCAGGTTTGATGATAGCACTCGTAGCGTTAACGGGGAACACCCACTGCCACTTTGGTGAATGCAAAAAGACGAGAATGGTGTACGTCTCGTTAGTCGATCCTCCAAGTCCTCTCGATTCAATTGATGGATGTTCAATTGCAATACCGGAGACAAAGTAGAGTAAAAGGGATGGTTCAAGTGTGTATGCATATGGATCAATACATCAATAAAAGTGACTATATCGTATGGTGAAGTGATCGGTTACGAGCCACAATGTCTCATCAGAAATGCGCCTCAATTTGATTCCCAACTTGATTCCTAGCTGAAAATATACATATGTATATATTCGATGTACATGAGTAACAAAAGGATCTATCAACTTGAATTAAACTTTAATCCAATAGAATTAGGGCGATAAATTTATGTTTCTATTGCAGTTCTGTACACAAGCATATATTGTAACCGTGTTTAAATGATTGTAGGTCCAACTTTTATTTATACCTTTAGCTCTAAAAATCCTCTGAGCATTACGAATTTTCAACAAACTTATCGCGCGTACATTATTCACCATCGTTGTAGAGTGCGGACGAGAAGCCATAGAATGAGCAGTTTGCTCGAGCTTCGAAACTGGTATATAAATTACTTCACACCATGTCCATATACTTTTTTTTACACCAAAGCTTTCTCTCTTTCTTCCTTGCCCGATGTTGCATATAAACCTATACAAATATTGTACACTCGTTAAACTCTGTGATCGAAACTGCGAATGGAAGTGTTAATACATCATGAGTAAACTCGATAGCTGCACCGGTAAATTTTATTGCCCACTTCTGGACAACAACCTCGTGTTACTATATCAGTACATAGCAATATCATATGTATATTACAATATATATGCATAGATTGTTCAATATGGGTGCTATAAAATCAAACGCTGAATGAATGTTATTAAATTGCTATACAAAGTTGATTCAAAAAATACGTATTGGAATGAAGGGTGCAGTTGATGGCTGTTTCGCGGTAATTGACTTCAATCTGGAAAGAATAACAGATGTAGAGCGATGTGTTTTTGTTTCGTTTTTACCGTGTCTATATCAAAATCACTTTTTTACACCAAATTAATTTATATTTTCGGCACTCAAAATTCCATTACAATGATTGCATAAAATGAAACTGAATGATTGAGGGATGTAATTGAATTTGTCCATCCACACATTGGGACTGATCAATCAAAATTACACGAACCATTCTTGAATATTTCAAATACTTCCCACATGCATTAACTTCCATAATTAAAATAGTTGGGTTAAGTCAGTTAATTTGCAGCCCCTAGAAATGCTATTACTGCCAAACTATTTGCCCAATTTACTTAATCGAGAGATTGAAATAGACTTTAAATAATAACCCAAATATATTGAATTTGGGAAGGAATTCCGTAAAAATCAGTAAATCGTGGTAGGAATTTTCTGCAAACGTCTGGGGCAAAAAATTAGTCTTACTCCCGATCAACTAATGTTGGCTGCTGCTACTGCAAATCCCAGTAAAATTCCTAGTTTCAATTTATTGTGTCAAAGACGTTCCATTTCCCATCTTCACCATTGCAGACATTGTAGCTACTTTTGGACCGATTGTAAACGTTCTACAAATAACTACGTTGTTGGAACTAGAGTATCGACTGTTTTGGCATTTTGAATTGAAACATTTGATCCTAAAGTGAACGACAATCTCATCCGAATCTTGCCGTACAAATTCACCCCTTCCGTCTTGAATTCCATTCAGTTCACTGCTGATAAGAGTTTTTTCAAACATATTGAATGAAAATTAAAGCATTTACTGCCTTATTTTTACAACCCAACTCGTCGAATTTATCTGAATATCAGCGCGATCCAACAAAACTGACCTTATATTCATAAAATTCAAAATTAATTATTGTATATCGAGGTGGCATGAACGAAATCGATTTAAGGAAATTGTGAGTATTGAAGAAGAAAAAAGGCCGACCAACAATTTTGATCCAGAGACTATGATCCATATTTCAGATGAATTTCAAATTATTTATAGTCTGCCTCCTTGTTCGATTTGCCTTTGTGTTATGTAGGTCACGTTTTCGGTAAAAAAATAAGTGGTTGCATTCATGTTGAGGCCAGGACGCCAAGACGTTGAGCAATACTGTCCCATTTCATAACTACATGATATATCATTGCTACTTTTTCCAATATGAATACAGCCAACATTATTCTGAATATTTATATTTGAATGTTCCTGCCGGATTATTTTCACTCAAATGACCTTTCACAGTAACTCTCATTTCCGTATATTTTTATCTCATTTGAGAAGAAAACTTTCCGCTTATTTGTTAATTTCCATTACTGTCCATTTTGTCATGGACAATACACCTCGAATTCTGTTTAATTACAGAAGCGCCGCACGTTCGTCTCTGAGAACATTGAAATTAACAAGCGGATTTATGCAAATTGAAAGATATACATTTGAAAGCTCGAGTGTATCACGTAGAGCAAAACCCATCAACGATATGGTATTGAACATGCTGCATGTACATACACATCTCCAATAATATTCTTTGGTATAGAGCAAATATACAGCATATGAGTATGGGTAAAAGAGAAACCATATAGAGATGAAGAGTTAGGGGAGGGGGAAAATTTGAGGAATATATGTGGATGGTCGGTTGATGACAGCAAAGAGAAGCTTTTCCCCTTGTGTTCAACACGAATCGTACAACGCGGTGCGTACTCATATATACCTAATTGCCGACTGAGACGCTTTTTCGTTGTGCAATGCTCTTGCTTGTTATTCGCGGAGAACCCTCCGGCTGTGCAGCGCGCGGCACACACAGTTCACCATATATATATATATATATATATACATATAATCGTAGAGGCATTATTGTTATTCACAATCCGAATGAGGAAACAGAACGAGAGAGTTAAATAGAGAAAGAGAAGCCAGGAGAAAATAAAAAAGAGAAAGAGAGAAAGGTAGAGATGAAGTATAGTTGCTGATGGGAAGCTTCTCTGCCCTATAACTCCCCATCATTCTGATGCGTCTACTGTGCTGCTTTCACTCCCTCAATATATACTCTTGCTTTTTCTCTCTCAGCTTTTTTTACCCTGCTCTCTACTTCCCTTTGCACATTGGATTTGGCAGTCGACGACAATGAGTGTTGGTGCACACACAGTATCGGTACGATAACCACCGGTTGGTATTGATCCTCATGGGGGTGCCGTCGCACCATACAGAGTTACTCAGAGCGGTAGAGAATGCTCGCGGAGCTTTATGCTATTGCTAGAAAGGGTCCGTTTACTATATAAAGTATAGAGCGAACGGGAACGTGTGAGCGACAACGCAAGAGAGGGAGAGTGAGACAGTGAAACAGAAGGCGGAATGTTAAAGCCGAAAGTGGAGATGATGCTGAGGGGGTTTGATGTGCATAGACGAATGCGGGGGACTGAAAGCGAGAGACAGTTGTTAGGTCGGGACAAAATACATCCCCTAGTGGCTAAAACTAACACATCGACAAATGCGAATATACATACGTGCATGTACGATATAGATGAAATGTATATGTATATCAAAGTGAACCAATCCAGCCTAACCATAGCCCCTCTGTCTCAGTGTTTCTCTACAACTGGGATCCAACATTCTGGATGAGCAACTGAATATATCCATGCACTACCCATTTCCTCTGTAAGAAGTTGAGTCGTAACGTGGGACGAGTCCCAATGCGATAGGTGTATTCTCTATTCCATACATATGTATCTACATATATACGAAGTTTCACCTCGTGGGACACACTTTGGTGGAGATAGAGAATCGTTCGTGTTTCCAACGACAATGACATCGTCTGTTGGTCCATTCGTATATTGGATATCGTTAGCTCTTTTGTATCTATACTCTTGTCAATTGAACCTTGGTCATTCTAATCATATAGGTTATTGCAGCGATAGGGGAATTGTGGTCTTCATAACGATCTGAACTATCGTTGGATGGCAATAACTCAAATGACGATATGTATCGTTAAATTACCAGTACTAGACGGTCTGTATTAACCATTTGTGTCCAACAAACTTCAACACAATGTTGAGAAAATTTTGTACATTCTGGTATTTCAATATTATTCTTTTCTAATGAAGCAATAGTCAGTGTTGTTTCAATAAAGGGCCAAAAAGTAAGAAATCTGTGCGGATTAGAACTAAATTTTTAAAAGAAAGATGATAGTTTTTTTTCTAATTTGTGATTCATGGGAGTGGTGAATCGCAGGATGCGTTGCGTTCAAAGAAGCATAGCCGCTTCGATTCTAGTTGCAAATATGCTTGAGTAACATGATTTGCTACAGTATATGAACTCCAAATCCTAAACTTGAGAATTTTAGAGGCGAATTCTTTGGACAAATAATTATGTAGTCAAGTATGTCTTTCGATTCGTCACATGGTGATAATGCGCAGCACTACGATCGATACTCATGAGATTATCCTGAAATACATCTACATTCAAGAGTTCTGGATTGGCTTAATTGACATTTTATATTCAAAACTTACCGAGTTCAATTCACTGAATCTATATATTTCAAATTCAACGAACTAGACAGTATCATTCTGCCATATGCTCTCAACAGAAAACAATTGGTGCGTATCATTAATTAATAATCTCCTGCCCGGTGTATTCATAATGCAAGATCAGAATTATTCGCAATTGTTCTGAAAGATGATTTTTTGCTATCTACCAGCACGCCACGAGATTCCACTCGCCTAATATTGACAGTAAAAATTTTCGCCTTAATATGAGTAGTCGACCTCACACACTTTTTGATGATGCTGGGAAAAGACTTGAATTGTGATAATATAATTTTAAGATGTGAAAAATCAACATTCGTTTAGAAAATTCCCTGTTGATTTGAAGTAGATGTGTTGCTTCGTATTCGTCATTTTATTCAGCATGAAAGTTTTATATGTATCAGATTGAGACCATACAGAATCTGGAAAACAATGACATCGAGTCAAAATCAATCAAGCTCTATCAGAACCATATCGGATTAAATCGTGTAGAGATTAATTCATTTTTCCATCCGTACACAACGTCGTTGAGATCAATTTCGCCATAGACATACTAGACCTATCCCAACTTTCTTTCATTGATGCATGCCAATTACCAGTTCTCCCAAAGTTTCCGTATTGTGTATACAGTATGCAAACTGAATAGTTGACTGCTACTAGCACCATGAAGATTAATGTGATGGACATACTATTCACGTTACTGTTATCTAATCCCGAGAAGTTTCGGTTCAGCATGACTGCCTTGAACTTTAAAGTTCTAATAGTTATCTGGAAGAGTGCAATCACGTGACATACATATCTTCAGTTATTACTTAGTTTATTTTGGACATCACAATTGTTCTAATTTGTCCTGAGAAATGTGGAACGAGATTGTGAAGAGAAATAAATATGACTTCACTATTCCACTAAATGCAAGCGGATAACAATACATCAGCGACTTGAACAAGATGGAACTGATGCTTTATTACTTTCCTCAGGTGATGATCTCAATCACTTTCCATTGCGATTGATAACAGAATGTACATTACAGCCATATTTTCGTATGAGTTGAAAAACTTTCTGAATATCATCTTCTAACACGTTTGACATAGCCACATCTCTATCATGAACCATCTCGTTTTGTTCACTGAGGTCCCACGGTGTCATTTGTGAATTATATGACACAACTACACTTTTTTCATTGCAGTAATAATGGTATGAGAACAAACAGTGCTCCAAATAATGCTTCACAATATCTTACTTTGCAATTCTAGAGTCAACATCTTTTGAAAAATAAGACAAAATGTTTGTTTCATCCTCAATATCATCACAATGTTTTTTAATCGGGTGAACCGCCACATCTCATATGATTATCATCATAAAAATTATTATTATCTTTATTCCTCTTTGATGTTCAAATAACCGAATTAACAACTGATAGAAGAAAATATATGAATTTATGATTTGAGGGCATAAAAACTTGGTATTTTTTTTTGTCATCCTCACAACAATGTGTTCAGTCCTCTTGTTGGTGATATGGAGTTAAAAGCAATTCATTATTCTTCTCAACTGAAGTTATTAAATTTACTCCAACCACTATATTATGGTAGTTTTACTATTCGGCATTATCAACTTACATAGTAAAGTATCGTTTTTCGAAGTCGAATTGCAGTCCACTTTCTTTCTCACAATTCCAATGAGATTATTTTGAGGGCAATAACTAACATTTGCACCGATCGGAAGGTAACAATGTAGCAGTATTGTTTGCGGAATTATACATTTCTCTTAGGTATAATTGAGTTGTTATCATCCCAAACGTTATAAATTCAAATATATGCAAAATGGTTTCCTTGATATTGAAGCATGTCAGGCAGATATCATGCTTGATAAAATGTGTTTGCCCTTGCGTCAGTATAATATGCGTAAGTGCGCGTAGTATTTCTGTAGAATAAATCGTGGCTCAGAATATTTATTTAGGATCCTTGTAGCGTTTATACCTAGTCGTCTGATGAGAGTGTATATGTATGCATGCTAGTGAGGGTGTGTACTCATATAACTAGCAGGGTGAAAGGGTTGCTCCACTTGAAGTAACATCAGCAACAGCGTCAACAGAGACGAGTTGGGAGAAACTGAGAGATAGACTAGGAGCCAAACGACATTATGAACTGGCCGTACCAACTCCCGCCGGGCAACTTGTACATCTTCTCTCTGGCTTCTCGGTATAAAGGCCGCGTCCTCGGTCACCGCTTCACTCCCGCGTCTGCCACAATCTACCACTTGGCAGCGTTTCGAAAATTACCGCGAAACTCGACTAATAACTTGTTGGAAACAATCAACGGAGAGAAACACTGCAGAACGTCATCATCGTCTTAACTACTTCATATCTAATTTAATTCCAGAGAAACATGTGTATGCATAATGCATATATCAACTATATATTCTGCAATATATATATGATGGTGACTTTGTGGCACGGGGCTGCAACCGAAGGAGCATATTCGACGAGAACTTGACGATTTTCGCAGAAACACGAGAATGTTTGTTAGAATAGGAATTGTATTGGTCTCGTGTATGAACTACAGGATGAGACTAGATGAGAATTACATTAAGTGCCTGAATCTCAGCTGTCACTACATCAATATGTGAAATTCAATAAAGTAAATGTGGTATATGAAACTTCGTTTATGTCCTGGTAAAAATTGTTAGTCATAAGTACAACATGAGCAAAACGAACCGTCCATGCCAATCAGCCATCAGTATCTACAGTTGGAATGATATCTCCCTGTGATAGACCACAGGGTATCATCCAAATGCTTTCATACCACTGGATAGATATGATATAGAATATGCAGACAAAACTTGGCTGGGAATTTTAGAATTTGGATGAATAAATGGGAAATATTTTCTCAATTGGTATTGTTACATTCCACAGCTGCGATATTAAATAGATCGCACATACCCTACAACAAAGCTTTTATAGATTATGCGTGAACAATTGAATATGAAAAGTTGAGTGATTAGTAAGGAGATGTGATATTTTATTGTCCAAGTTAACTGCTTGTATATATACTTCTTAAGAATCTGTCACGTCTGCATTAAAAATTATGGATACATAATTGAAAAACAGGGGGAATCATTCAAAAGTACAAATCTTTGCGTATTTTATGCCCATAGCTGGAACATTAAATACCATACACACCAACTCTGCGCGCCCAAAAGTCGCTTTATGTCTGAATGCACGTGTAGAGACCCTAAACTAAACATCAATGTATATATGATGTAATTGAATTCAATCAAATTTATTACGAAAATAACCGCTTCTCTATCAAATTGTCGTGTTGAAAATTTGATTGAATTTAACTTCTATGGAAGATCGATGTTCCAATATTCTGTTATTTTGAGTTGTCCAATTATCCCTATATTTTTATGCATATTACAGATGCCTTGAAGACATGTAGTTCAACTTACTACAGTATAGCTATTCTTCACGTTTTCATTGATTATCAAATAAATTACACAGTCGAGTAACAGATCTTAAATTGATTCATAGCGGCAACATGAGATCGCTGAATCGAATTCCAATCCAGGTTCAATCTTTTCTGGAATTGTCGCATCACTGAGTTTTAATTGTAGTTTTTTTATTTGATTGCTAACATTGGAGAATAATTCAACGTGATTGAGTGATAGCTGTTGCTTCAGATCAACGATAAGATTTCGATTACAAGCTGATTGAAAAAGCCGTTTTATACATGGATTGAAGATAAACTGAATTTACGTCCCTGAATAGGAGCAGCTTCATTCGTATTGAAGAGGGCCGTCTCCGCACACTTTCATGTTCTCAGAAATCTTCAATTTCTGCTCATAACGTGATTGCAATGTTCATCTTATTTTATTTCTATCCTCTCAATTCAACACACAATATAGAAGGCATTGATGAAACGAAGTGTATTTTCTCTCATATTGTCTTTACTTTACAAGTCGAAGAGATCAGAGAAATTCCACAGTATGTTGTCGGAATGTTACCGAACCTAATGTTTTTTTCAGTCCAATATTCCGTGAGAGAATGAAGATGTATTTCTTTACTTTCGCTGCAATATTTCCCATAGCAGAGGAGAATATATAGACTCCATACGTTCTGTTCATGTAGCAAAATTTGATCAGACGCTGAATATCCCACACACTTGCTTGATTTTAGAAGCACACAATATCGAATGACAAGAACATCATGTTCTAGCTTTGTACATCATAATCGTGTATAACACGCCTGATATCTGTGAGGACACCTGAAAATTCGAAATCCCAATAATACTCAAGTCTACAAAAGGATCCATTCTCTTTCTCACAAAAGTCTATTTTCTCCCAATATTCGCCATCTCGACTACCAACCATATGTAGATATATATATAGATGTTTTTCATCCATATATGTATTTTTGCTCACTGAATTTTTGTTGTAAATTGTTGAACGAGAAAGAGATTGGCGAAAATTTCCAATTTCCTGTGCGCCAGGCAGTGAGAGCACGCGCGCGGCACCAGGCGCTGCAGTTTCGTGCCGCGACGATATCCGGCCTTTGACCCCAACATATGGCGGGCATCGTGTGCACAGGGTGCATTCGATACATATTTTTTACCCTACATTTGTCTATACATATATATGTATATATATTTATATTTTCCGTGTACATATAATATACATGAGTACATCGTGATGAAAAAAGTCATTGACGCCAGGAAAAGCGATATGTATACAGAGAGAAAAATGTTTGTGAAAGGGGTCAAATTCAACCTGGCCTCGAATAAACATATTCCTACACTCGTGAAAAATACTGTATATATGCAATAGAGTCATTCACTGGTCCCCTTCGAAACGAAAAAATAAAATTTGCCTACGCTGGTCGTTTGGCATATAACCAACGAAGCATGGATGTATGTACACCTATGTTCACGCGATCGTGTTGAAAACCAGTAATTCTCACTCTATCTCTCTCTCGCTTACTCCAAATGACGCAATCATATAATATATGAAATCCGCACACGAATAACTCATGTGTATTGTATTGAAACCTCGCAGTCTCATTAAAAAATTATTGTTCTGAATTTGTGCAGTGTTGTTTGCATTTATTTACACACATATATATACCTACATTCATGCGAGAATTTATATTGAACTGGTTCGAAAGTGACTTGGACAAAATTCAGCAAACACGATATAATTGGATGAAATTCATCCCGAGTTTTTCATTTATTGCTCTCAAGAGCAAATTGATGTTTTGTTGATTGTGCACTCAGCGTTCCACGCATTTTCATTTTACGGATATAAATGTATGTACACAAGCTGTCTGATTCCATGATGGTCATTAAACTATCTCATCCACATGGCACTCTTTCAATGTGTAATTGTATATTAGTTTTTTTGTATCGATTAGGGGTGTGTTTGATTGGTAATGTAGGTAACGCTGAATCTAATGAATGATAAACATCAATTGTTTTGGAAGTTAAAATGGAAAAGTTCAGAATCCCCAACCAGAATATACCATTCCCGATTATCATTTTTCTGATTTTTATCAAAATCAACATAAACGTCAAAATTGGTGATATCCCCTTTCTTTTGTTTAATATGCGCCATTGCGCAGGGAGCGTAAGCCACCGCAAGTTTCTATTTTTGTCGCTGAAAGTTAATTTAACTGAGACTTTCTGTTCGCTAAAAATGAAGAAAGCACCTATTCAGCCATCGAAGACAAACAAGTCAAACTTCCCACTGACTTACGTTTGTTCCTATTGCTTACTTCATTCGTAACCAGGCATTTCATGCGGCCGCAGGTATACTGGCACACTCTGCCACGGTTTTTATTCAGTTGCTTTCTCATCAACGGCGCGTTGAAATTTCTGTGACCCTTTATGCTATATTCGAAATATATACACCATGCAAATGTTGTAAAATAGAAGCGAACCAAAGGATTGGCCGCGTCGCGGATACAAAGAAAAACCGCGTGCAAGTTGCATATATGTTTTTGATGACACACAAGTCTTTCGTCACTGCATTACTTTGAGTCCATGTGCTTTTCCTACAGCTCTATGTGCTTCAAAAGGGGATTTCTTTGCTGTGGAAATTTTCTCCTTTTTTCCTGCTGTTAGATCTCAGATCTGTGCAATTTTCTCGCTTGTTCGTGTGATAAGCCAGCGACGCTACTACACTTTTTTTTCACTCCTATCTTCCGTTCGTTCCCTCACATGGCGCATTTAATTTTTTTCATTCAGCTCACTCACACACAATGGAACAGTTTTGTCAAACAGCTTCATAAGCATTTCTATAAAATTCATGGAAAATAAAGGCGCGTCAAGGAATGCTCAAGCGCTCATCTAAGGTTTCCACAGCGGTGCAATTCTTCCAATGAATTGAGATAAGTGGACTAAGATGGTGTGATGAAGACAATGGTACTGGATAGAGCCCAGTGATTGACGAAAAGCAGAAAAAAAGATAATAATGAGTAGAAGAAAAAATGCATAGAGAAGAGAATAAGACGCCGTGCCATCATCGTTCCTTACCCACTTCGTTTTCTCGTTTTATATTTGTCCTTTAGAATAATCTTTCTCAAAACCCCGAAGAATCTTTCACTTATCTTTGCCTCTTATACTCGTTGAGTAGCAGCGAGCCTACTACTAACCGCTATCTATATCTAGACGCACTTACTCGTCCAACGAAACTCTCAGAACATTTTCCTAACATAACTTCCCCGCTTCCCGTTGGTCTCTATCTCTTCATTCTGTATAACCAACGTCATATTCAAATATTTAAACACGAAAATACGGGGAAGGCGCAACTATGAATTATGCATAAAACGTTCCATCCCTTCGCCCCCACTGCCACACTTCCATCTCATCCCCTCTTCTAGTGTATGTATATGTATACATGTATATGAATATATGTTTTTTCCAAGCCCAAGAGCATCGTGTAGTTGTAGTTGGCGACCAATTCTTCTTGTTATACAGTCACGGTCTTACATTTCAAAATGTTTTATTTCAACCTCATAGGATAAATAAAACCAAAAGAAAAATCCTACTGCAGTTTCACATATTATTATCATATTTCTATACCAACACTATACATCATAAATGTTTACATATTCAAATATTCTCTGTCGAGAATGGACGATAAATACAGCTTGGTTGTAAAATGCAGACTCAAACTTAAACAAACATATTTGAGCCAAATTGCAGTAAAATTGGGACTTTAGTTTTCAGTGCAAGACGCCGATTTTTCAGCAATTCAGATCCATCGGCGAGAACATAGATTCCAAATATTTTTATCTACACATGAAAATTGGCCTATCCAATCACAAATAATATCATGTTTTTCACTCATCTTCGATACGACAAACAAACGCAATACAATCTACCCCCCTACCAACCTCACAATGTTACGAAATTTCCCTTCCTACGACTTATCTTCAATCCTCAATCCAGAAAAAAATGGATTTGGACTACCTAAAGCGTTTTTTTTTTGCTTCTCGAAAATCTCAATTTGTTAATATCAATGAAAATACGAAGAAACTGAAGTTTCTCAGACTATTGCTACCGTTATTGAATATTGCCATTCGCCAGACAAAATGAAATTTATGAAACAATTTTTTTGAAGAAAATAATATCCGCAATAATTTTAGCTGGCACTCATATCGGAGCCGAATTCTTTAGACGAGGGTTCTTAAGTGGATCACATCGATGACGTATCAACGATTTCTTTTTTTATTTGTTTCGAAACTTCCGGTCAAGTAACGATGGTTTAGATGTAAGAAAAAATTGAAGCTTCTATCGAGAATTGCAAGTTATGACTAGCTCATACAAATTCAACAAAGGAAATGTGAAATTGCTGTATACATATTTTTGAACTCACAATAAAAAACCATTTTGTATAGCTGCAAAAGTTTTATTTTCATCATCATGCCATGCTCACTATTACGTATCCGTGTTAATTATACCTGAATTTTTTAGAACAATCATTGAGAATACCAATAAAACTCCATGTACAAGTGATATATTCATAGTAATTCTCCAACAAAATTAATAGAAACAATGTATACATATATGTGAAAGACATAAATACCAATTGATATTAAAATACGTTTGATAATAAAGAATTCCTGTTCAATCACATTGACCAGTCATATTATCAATATACTATCGAGTAAAATTGATAATATACTGAATGTCAATTGAATCTGATTTAAAATTGCCTTGACTTATATTGTCTGCTTTTAATAATACCTGCTTAAATTCACACCAATAGACGCTTCCGGACTCGAGGCACAACCTTGATTAATATTATTACTACCCCTCCCGATTTCACGTCGATCCTGATTGTTGTGAGCAAAAGAGGTTCTAGCCTACACAGTTCTAGGCGATATGGTAAAGGGATATGGAACAACAATTCAACTCTTTTCTCCGCCAGGCCGAACTGCATTCATTCACCGTCAAATTTCAGGGCCATATATGGAACGCAATTGCTTAAGCCACTACGTCACGTGATTACAGTGGCAATTCAAGATTTCGACCTCGATATTTTTTCAACACACAGCATGAATTTATTTCCATCCTCCGATCACTTGTTGTCGACCATTGACCCTGTGTAACTCTCAACAATCTGTGGCCCCAAACTATATATCCACTGAAGCAATTTCAGGTGGAAGATATCACTTGCGCGTCAGAGGGCGGTTAAAACACGGCAATGGTTAACCATCGTCGAGCTATTTTATCACCGCTGTTACCCGCATCCACCAATGTCGACATTGCATCCTCTACCTCCCAATACGCGTCCACTACCTTCCTATATATTAACTTTATTCTCCAGCTTTACTTAAAGCGTACACTTACTACAGTAAGCGACAAGGGAAGAATAAAAAATATACCGTGGGCACACAACTTGGTTGTTGTGAATCACCACCACAAAAGTGTAATTGGTAAAACGTTACAGCGAAAAGAGGTTATTACTATTCTCAGTTGGGATTTACTGCGCAACCATCATATACCAATTTTATGTCGGGAATATAAAGCCAATGTTTTATATGTATGCATACTTCTTCTGAGTTTTCGTTGGCAATGAAATGCTAATATTTCGCAAGGTTTGTGAATACAATGGTGTTTTTTTCTTCTTCTTCTTCTCTTTTTTCTCTTCTTTCTCTTTTTTCTCTTTTTTCTCTTTCCCCCCTTTTTTCATTTCTTCTTTCTACTTTTTTTTTTTTTTTTTTTTTTTTTTTTTTTTTTTTTTTCTCTTTTTTTTTTCATTCAACTCATCATTATTCATTCGTGAAGACAAACACCCGTACAATTATATCCGCACCGCATTTTTCATGTTTTCATCAGCGACCATGCGCATATATATATTCCCATACTGAGTCACTGATTCGTCACAAATTTATTAGCAAATATTTATTGTTTGTTCATGTACTCTACGCTTACAACTATATTCAAATATACTGAAATTAATACGTAAGTGTGCGAGCATGTGAAGAATAACAATGTCGAAAATTGTATTGTTGAAAATTGCTTTTTTTTTTTCCATTTTTTTGTAATGAACTTTTTGTAACGATGACAAATACGGTAGTTCGTGCAATGAAATGGGTATATATCTTTAATATTATGCCAGTGTGAAAGATTATTTTATTTGATGGTGCGAAGAGCGTTGCGAGACTATTGCACATGTGGCCGAACAGCACCTCCAAGTGCGGACGTATATGGTTGATGTACACGAACACATATAACCGGCAAGCCAACGAGCGTAGTTCCTAAGAATATACCAGCCGCGACGTCTAATATGTATGATGATTACAGATAGCCTTGGTGATGTAACTTCCACAAGGTTTGCATTGGGTTCTCAGTGTGGATTGTGTCTCTGATTCGACGGTCGCAATGCCAGACTGGAAAATAAAAGTTTTCTCCATACATAATTTGAACGATCACTGTTTTCTGTTGGCATACTCATGGGGAATGTGGCAAGAAAAAACTGTTCCTATGAGCAGTTGACTTACCCTGTGTACTTTGCATTACATTAATGAATTGTATGAATATCTCGGACCGTATAAAGGATGATACCATTCATATAAAGAATGCAGATTAACAATTGGCTTGTTGTAAACTTTACGAATATTCCGGCAAGAGCATACAACGAAGCAACTAAAAGATTTTGATTTGTATAGAAACGATGTAAGAAGTGCGAAAAGATTCTCACAAATGCTTGGTCAAAATTTACGAAGAACCGTAACCGAGACTGATAATGAAACTGATAGTGATCGAACAGAAGCGAAGAAGATGAAAGGGAACAGATTATATAAATAATTTAAGGAGATGGTGGGACAGCATAAATCAGGAATTGGAGTTCTTCCGATGAAAATCATCTTAATAAACTATGCTTCTTCAACATGATGAATTGATATTCATCGATTGGTCAGAAAGTGATTCAGAAATTTTGAGCCTCATTTATTATGAATATAACAAAAAAAATGATGGGGAAACCCAATCCACAATATAATACCAGGCCGAACAATTGTCCATGAATGTTTCATGATTATAATGATACTAATGAAACGATCGTCAATAATAGATACTGCTCACACGTTATGTGGGAATTGCAATATAATCAACATAAATCATAGCATGAAATATCGCCTGGGGATAAAATAGATATAATTTAGTTTCGAAATAGCGATTCTATCAAAATTCAGTAGGCTTATACTTATTCAGCTGATTTTTATACTGCGCCTGACACGGACCTGTTCGTATTCAGTTATCTTCTACGGGGGTTTCGTATTGGGTACTGGTACAATTTGCTTCATTCGCGTGTGAGATATAATTCATATAATTTAAAATAAAAAAAAATAAGGGAAAAAATGACATATTCAGCTCTGTATAGTTACTATTCCATATATCATCACATGTTTTGTTTAATGGAGCTAGTGGTAGCTCCAACATTTACAAGAGTGAAGAAAATCATGAATTCAAATAATTACAAATCTTTTTTTTCTCGCTTCAATAGTTCATCTGCAAACTGGGAGATTATGAAAAACAACTAAAAAACAAACCGCTTACATTTGTAGCGCATTTCGGATGTCGAGTTAGTACCCACTAGTTTTCAGAGCATCCACCTATTTCCGAGTAAATGCGTCTTTTATTAGACTCTGATCGCAGGAACATCAACGGTTGTATGTAAATGCATAATTTAATAGTAAGAAGTCGATGAACGATGTTTTCTCTATCACTTTCATTCATTCATGTAATATTTAAACTTAATCTCATACTTTTTTCGACCTATATTATTTCATGAATTAATGATGATCTGAAAGATGAAGATATCTCTCATCATATGCCACTTCTTACTTCTGATTCAATGATTCAAATACTTTCATTAACACTAAGTGATGAAATGTACGAGAAAAAAAAGCAAGAGTGAAATATATTCAATTCACTGTATTTGATAATCCGATAGTTTGTTCCGACTATGACAAGGTCACATATCTACAATCATGTTTTACAAGTTATTATGTCATTACGTCGTTTAAAGTTATCAATCAACGTGAATTAGGAAATAATAATGATAATAATGATAATTATAAGTTATGCGGTTGACCTCGAATTCATACCAGATTTTCATTATGAAATACACGGAAAAAATGGCATCCCCGGTATAGCAAAAATTCTATTCAATTAAAGTCATTCTGACGAAATACCTCTGACTACAGCATTTTATATGTTCGAGCAATCATGGCAACGCGTGGATATGTTTGCACATATTACATTATAAATCCAGTACGTTGTTCTCTATCTTATCCATTATAGATACTTTTGACATATTCTCTATTGCGTAATATGCTCCATGAAGAAGTACACACGATATTTTTTTACATAAAGATCTAACATTGGAGCCAATCGTTTCCTAGCAAGATAAACATTTCTTTGAATTTTTTCTCCATACATGAAACCCAACGAGAACACATGCGTTTCTATATGTGTAGGCATGAAGGAGGTCCACACTGATCTGATCCAAGGCATTTCGCCCATTTATATTCTTTTTTTTCGAACTGGTGAATTGGCTGTGGCATTAATCAATGACCAGGCATGGTTCCAAGTTTTCCTTTGAAATCAACATCGCACTGTCAGAATTACTTGAGGAAAAAATTGAAACGGGATTGAGGAAAAAACCATCTTTGTTTATTTTCATTTATTCTAGTTCCAATGCAATAGATGGGGAAATTATGAAGTTCTCTAAATTGCATAACGATCAAATACAACTATGGGTTGAGTTTTTATGAGACACTGAACACGAAACCGCATTGGATGAAAAAAAAAACCACTAGGTTCATAAACAGAAATTCGAAAGCATCATTATCTTGTTGAAACGAATATCATATGATGATTGATAAAACAGTTATGTAAAATTAAATTAAGGTGGCCAGAACCTTTTTCTAATCGGTTGTCATGCGTGGACAATAAAAAACAGACAGATAACTTTCATATGCATACACTTCAAACCTCTCTAGAAAAATTTGTATTCCAATGCTTCTAAATATGAGATGAGAGAATTTCATTCCGAATTGAATAGTCCTGGGTGAACTTGCTCGAATTTCGTCACACAATATTGTAAGTTACGTACGATGTAAACTCATTCTAGCGTGACGAGGGAACGGGAAATATTTGAATTGATTGATCAGTGATTCGACTTTTTCAAGATGAATGATGGTTTGTCTTATCATGTATTTTGACCATGACTATGTATCTCATTCTTAGTTTGGAACTTCAGTAACGATGAATCGTTGAATATCCTGAAAAATTGAATGTAATCAAACTAACGACTACTTATAGGTTTGAAAGAATATCTCAATTGATCAGATTGATTCCTTCATGACAATATTAAACAAAACATATTTTCATTACAATTTTTTGTGATAGAATTAAATAGTGTGATTGCTAAATGAGCAGTGTTGACCTTTTCCGCACACTACATGTGGCGCAGCTGTTCAGCAAATGTGAACAACATGACATTCACTGATTGCAACTAAATATTACAGCAACGTGTCGAACGAATTATAATTGAATGCTTTCGAACGTTAAACTAACGAACGGTGTCGTCCAAACAGGCAAATAATTCATGAAAAATGCAGGACACATATTAATAAACACCAGCCATAGACAGTATCGAAAATATATGAAGCATGCTGTCTCATTAAACTGTTCTGTACCTATTTGAAAATAATCAAGAACATCCAATTTATCAAGACATATTAATGATTCCAGTAGACTAAAACTATTCTGCAGGACTATTAGCGATTTAGAAACTATAAATGATAAATGAAATTGCACACAGTCGATGATGTCAATCACAAGTCAACCAAATGGGGAAATTTGATTTGATATTCAGTGTAAGTGCATTGTGAATTATTGCAATAGATGTATACTTCATGCGATTTAGTGAGGAATATCCACGTATCATGTATAATACTGCTACTAAAGTAGGGAATTACCTATTCGTATTCGTGATCGCTATCACACGTATGCAATTACGGCTTGAAATATCGGGAGAAAAGTATTTAGAATTAATAATTATGTTCGTATTTTGCATAATGCAACGTCACGTTTGTGGTATTGGAGTATATATATGATAGACGAACATTTTTCTCAAATTCTAGAAACTTATCGATATCCGACGTAGTATTTCAATCAGGTACAATATATAACCGCTATTGATACTTGTCTTGAGAGGGGAAATACATCATCGCAGCAAAAGTATAGGCGCAATCGGTTCAGACAGGGAAGTTGTAATGTTCGTCAAATATTTCCTGAGCAAACTGAAGTCCTCAAGATATTTAGCGATATCACATTGTAAAACCAACACATGAATAACGTTGCGAGAGAAATATTCATCAAAATGAACAAATACTCTGGGCAATTGTTCTGGCGAGTCATACCTTTATTGTTGATTTCCTCTGAAAATAGTTGTGAATTTGTTCTACCCTATCTGTTTCGAAACGATATTTCTTTTTGACAATTTTTTGCTATCACTTACGCATTTTTTTTACGTTATTCATATGCCCCATCAAAGTAAATTCAGCACTGCCAAATACCTGACTACACTTATTCTGATGGCTCTCTTTATTCGCTACTATCTCCTCGCCTTGAATGTACCATATATCTTCGCCTCGTTAAGATATCTAGGAAATATTGCGGAAATCAACGTCATTCTACGAATCGGAAAACATTAAACATAACGTCATTCTCATGACGACTCAAGCTGAATATGGATGTTTTATCGGATATTATTAAACGTGTCATTGAATTTATTTTCGTAGATTGCATTTGTTACATCCATCGAGAATACATCAAGTGTACCTAGTAGAATAAAAACTCAGTAAAAGTTATACATAAAATTTGATATTTCGAAGAGACAGATATGATTCAATCTTAGTATATAGCATTTACTTATATCAATCCATTTAAATAAGGAACTTTATTTCAAGAAGAATAACTAGGTCGGCATGTCATCTTGGTGATGTTGATGCTATTCTCACCGCATATATTTTGAATTAATAAGGATGCACACATCTAAATGGCATCTGACTCCTTCATGTTGAACTCACTGACGAATCACAAGAAGAGCCATCTCGCATATTCATTTTAACGATAACTATCATCAGAAAAGTTTAGATTGTTCATGTGATTCCAAGGTATTTCATATTCAAACAGGCATATTATGAGTTGACATAGAACTTTGGAATTGAACATACAACTTCTTATACATGAAGAATGTATGCAGGTCATGCTCAATGATGACTGTCAAAATCTCATCAAATAGAGAATACGAGATAGTGAAAAAAAAAACAATCTCAGAGAACAGTGACCAATATTTGTCATCCTAATCTGGGTATGTTGAACTCGACAATGATACATCCAAAAAAAGTTTGATTCAATTTAGGGGAGTGGAATGGATGACACAACATACAGTGAAGCTGGAGAGGAAGAGTGGTCGAAATTTCAATCAAGTTTGACTAATTAAACACTAAACTCTTCAAAGATTGATCATGTTCCGATAATGTGAATTCCAAAATCTCTACAATAATCGAGGATGATGAAATCCTTTGGATTTCAATTACAATATTATCTATAAAGTGTTATGTCAAATGAAGATTTAGTCCTGAAGAATCCTTATCAGATTAGCCGGCTTCGATACTGATATTCCGATAGTTGACTGTCACCTTGTTGAACCCTCATACAAGTACAGTGCAATATCGGGACTTGCATATAACTTGTTCATCATTGTTCAGGTAAATAAGTTAGGCGTTTTCGCCACTCCTCCCTAAAAATCATGACGTAACCTCAATTTCATATTATACATCTCCAGTAATTTTACAAGATCAACAATTTATTTTAGCAATAACTCAAACTATGCGATGTTGACCGGACTTACAGAACTTGCGGCGACTGATGAAGTGGTGGGGTAGTGTAAAATCAAAAATCTTCATTGGTTGGATTATTCAAGCTACTTACATTTTTAAACAAGCCATAAATAATTAGCACTGAGTTTGCGGTACTTTCTTGGTTTAGGTATTAGGTGGGAAAGTCTGCTTCATTAATGTTCCCACTCACCACTTGAGAGTAGAAGTGGTGCAGGACTACTTCTATTTATGTTCAAACTACACCAGTGCACATAAACAAAAGAAGAAAAAAATAATTAGTTTTGGATCTCATTAAACCTCCAACTATGCGAAAACATTCTGCTCCTGTCTAGTGTCCGAGCTTATCCATTAGTAAAGTCTGAGTAATTCTATTATGTCCAACATATCAGAAACTTTCTTATAATCTCCTTTCTCTTCCAAATATTGAAAATTATCCGTATAAATTCCAAGTGAAATCTCTACAAAATTATCGAAAAGACATTTCGATTTAATTTATGATGAAAATTACATGTGATTTGCTTCTATCATATTCTTCAATCGCATCGCCACATTCAACATATTTCTAATAGTATGGAATTAGTAATGCTCGTACTCCAATTGTATTATTTTCACAATCGAATTTGACGTGTCCACCACTGATAGTATGATAGAACTGTTCTAATGACGTTTTCTGGCATTTCATCGAGTTGGAAGCATGAGACCATACCTATTCGCTGTCTGCTCCGTATTGTTTTATTCCGTTCAAATGATATGTGAACAATTTTCTGCATACTGAATGTGATGGTATTGACCTTCATTGGAGTTGTGTCATTTAGTATCACATTCGAAATGTTTAACTACTTCGTGCCTGCTGGTTTCTTTGGTGACATTCACTTCGAGACCGGTTACCAAATGTCTATTGTTCTCAAAAAATTTGGGTCTCATCACGGTCGGGTGTGTTGGTTATTGATGTACTATGAATTACGTATAACTATGCTCACGCGTATAACCGTTATTAATTCAGTACACGAACACCTCAATCCAAATTCTATCCACACATTGAAGTGTAACCAAATATCTGTTAAGTATATAAAATGTGTTGAAATAGCAGGCAGAGTTAACTACTTAGACTTGCATTCAGGCATCCAGACGATACATATGAATGTGAGATTTAGAAATAACGAAAAATGTGCCCAAATTCATTACTAAACGCTTAATTTAATAGTTGAACTTTTGAACAAAATCCAGTTTAAACTTTTACACAAAATCATTAACTGTAAACATTAATTCTTGACATTTAGTAAAAATATATTTTTATCTGAAATGGTGATTTTTAATTTATTCGTATAATCAAATGTCAGCTGCGCCATACGCTGTGGTAAACATCCAATTATCATTTCTTGCCCTAGTATTTCATGCTAATTTTAATGGAATTATTGCATACAAATCGTTGCATGGGACAATGATACATATCTGTGAATACCATGTAAATACTCGGCAAAGTCAATTTATCTGGATTATTTTCGTCATGTGCAATGCCAAAGTGTCTCATAAAATCCGTACACTAATCCCTGGACGCCGGCGGAGGCAACAGAAGTTACGCCAACGTCGTGAACTATATCTCAGGATTTTCGAAACACTTTATGAATATCCAAGGCAGTTAACCACGAGAAAATTCATGTGAAAATGCATATGTATAAATTTGCGCTATATCTCTCGTGCCCGCACTTCTGCTCATTGCTCTCCTTCTTCTTCCCTTTCGTCTCATCCCACAACTAACAACGAGTTTTAATCCAAAGTCTCGCGAAAACTCGTGAACGCAAACATTCTGTTGATTTTGCTTGATGAAGAATTTTCAAGGACGCATATATACACACAGATATAGACAGTGAAACGAATCAAGTTAGGTAACTATGATGGCGAGAAAGTTGAAGCCTAGATGAAATATCCCTCTCTTCGCCTCTATGGTTTGGTTCAAGTTTTACTTCAATTCCAATGCTTGTTCAGAGATGGGTGAGAGTGGTTGAGTTGCCTTTGTCAGAATGAACGATGAAGGGGTAGACAATGAGCATTGCCCTTAGTTGTCCACCATGACGACCCTGTCTACGCTGCACTGGTCAAACTGTCTCTCTAATACAACACCTTTGTCACCCTTTGAGTAAAGTCCGTGTCTGTCGTTCAACGTACAACATATATAAACAAAAGTCTATACTTTCGGACAAGCGGACCAATCTTTAATTGACCATACCATTCACACAATGAGTGATAGAGAAAAGCTCTAGGAGGTTTGACCACTCACTTCAGTCCCATCGTCGGTATAAACAGAATAATCAATTCGTGAAAAAAGGATTTATTTCAAACGACAACTTCTTTCAATTATTTCTAGAAAATTGTGTATTCTTCTTATTTGTTTCCTTTTTTTCATCTGAATAAGAATCATTCTCATAAATTCATGAAAATAGAAGGTGTCTCAATCACGCAACATACATTCACTGATGCTAATATCGATCACCGTTTCAACATAGCTAATTACTTTTTGCTACCTCATTAATGGAAAGACACTGGGTAAATTGAAATTGCTGAGAATCTTCTTATTTTCTTATTATACTTCATATCTTAGTAAACTATATTTATATGAATATACAGGTGTTGTATGAAATTGTGTGGACGGTGTAAAACCAAATGAGAATTCCTTTGATATAATTTTTATGATTCACCGATCATAATTCATGATGGGAAACTAGCTTGATTAATAATAACATTTAATGATGCGCTATATGTTTATTCCAATAATTCCATCATCATGAATGTAATGAATCGCCAAATTTTCATGGAAGAATATGTCGTTTCGAATTTTTTTTCCTGAATTCACGTGAATATATAATTTAAGATGAACATAAATGGGCCACATGTAATAGCAACTGAACAGTACATTCCACGTTTCCTTACAACGATAAATGGGTCAAAACACACCTTCCAAACTACGAAACAAGAACAACTTCCTGAATCAATATAGATACCCTGTTAAGTCTGGTGCAATAAATCTTTATTCATAAACTATATACAAATGTTTTTACATTCTTCTGAGTATGGATTCCAATGTAAATCATTCCGAGTTTCGATGTTTGGTTCCGAATTGTGAATCGTAAATCACAGAAGCCTTACATAATAGGATTAACATAGCAACTGTTTTATTGATTAACTACTTGATGTCAGGTATATACAGTCAATGCTGATTTGTCAATAATCTCAATTGCCTCTATGTATATGTTGTGAAGCAATTTACCTGAGTATCTCTCGAGCTTCCTTTAGTAATTCCCACCATTGCTAAGACTTTGCCAAGCGACGCCTTCTCACGAGTAAAACAACTACTGATCTATATATTGCCTGGTCGACCTGACCTCCGTGGAAACAAAAGTTCTCTATAGATATTGTCCAACAGAAGGAAAAAAATAAAAGAAAAAACAAACTATACAGAAAGGTAGGTTCAATGCTACATAAGACGACGAAACGGAGGAAGTTGGTGAAGAAAAAACCGGTTGAACCGGTTTGCCCAAAATCCATCCGTTTTTTGTTTGTACGTTTCGTTTGGCAGAAGGTTTGTGAGTCCTAAGATAAAGGGTGGAGGGTACCCGGGTGGGTATATATGTAAGTACCGATACACGTTGCATGTGTCATGTAGTCATGGGAAACGTGGTTAATAGTCTCTTCCGTATGAGGTTATACCTCAGTTACATATAAATATAGTATACCTGAAAGAATGAAAGTGACAGAGTCCCTCGAGTCGTCAAAAAGATAACAATTCGCTTATGAGAGTATACATGTATGAATTCTTGAGTTTAAAGTGGCAAAAGTTTTTTTCCGAAATAATAACTGAACCATCTCACTAGATTGTATGAAAAACAGTCCCGACGATAATTTTTTCATTTTTACTTCGCGCACACGCACTGTCTTCACAGACATACCAACGTGGTTACATCATACGAGAATGTACTCTGTGGAAGCATAAATATTACGGAATGAAAATTTTTATCAACATGTTATAGCTTGTAATCAATAACTCTTTCTACTAATGGTACTCATTTACTAGAGTACATTTACTCATTTACTAGAGCCTTGAGAAACTCATAACGTCTTGAAGAAAGTATCAATGAAATTTTATTTATTTCATTGAAAATATAACACCGACAATAACATTATCTCTCATAATGAGTAAGAAAAGTCGAATTGAAAATAATGAAAACCAGTGTGTTTGATGATACTCTCTATGTATATTTAGAGATTGTCAATTTCATAATCGTATTTGAATGTTAGGCAACAAAATTTCCCTTCGTAAATATGCCAATTGTAGCATAACTTCACAAATTTCAATATCCCCAATTGAATCCTCCCCAAAATTAAAGTCATTCTTCTTCTAAGCATGAATTATCATGTCAAATATGAGTTTTAAATTTTTGTTTACCAATCTTTTTGCAAATATTACCATAATAAAGTCTACAATAAAAATTAAAATTGATTAGATGTCTATCCTATATGACATTGGGCCTTGAAATGTTTTGCGAAAATCGTGACAGATATACTTTCAAACTTCTTCGCAAGTATCAACATGTTCAGGAAAAAGTTTGGTGATAGAATTAGCTTGAAGTCGTAGCGAATCATTATTTATAAATGGCAATCACCATCTCATTTCATACCTATCCGTCAACCATTGATGCTGTGTTAATTGATTATGAAATGATATGAAAGAATTGCGCACATTTGCAATAATTAAGGTACGTCAAACATCATTGCAAATGATGAAAGTACAATGATACAGTCGACCATCTATAGTAAATGTTTCTAGCGCCTTTCGAACAGGTTGTGACATTGGTCGACGTTGGCCTTTCCTAAATACCACACCGCCAACCATGTCACGTCGCATGCTGAATCGAGTTTACCAGATATATCCACCCATATGAATGCATACACATGTCTCCGTGTGTTTGTCTGTCAGTATGTATACCTATGAGTCTCTACAATATTACTTGGGACCATGTGAGAAACTGTGTGTCCATGTACTTAAAGTTACCTGTGGGCGACTGCTCGAAGGATCTTGAGAAATCCCCAATCGCCTCCAGATCCTTCATGAAAGGCACGATCAAATGACGTTTCAATGGTAACGGTTAACTCGTCACTCGTCGCATCACGACGCAACTTTATTTATGGATATTTCGAGAAAAAAAAACACGAAAAAAAAAATGGTTTCCGAGGGAAAGTGATGATAATAATATTCCACGGACTAAAGAAAAAAAAATATTCCATAAACGAGAACTTTCAGAATGATAAATTCTCGGGTTCTTCCTAACTTCATTGCACTTCCTTATACCGTAACAATAGGGTGAACTATGTATGTATAAATTTGAGGGAGCTATTCAGAGTTCAATGTACCACTGGGCGCCACGTCATCGATGGGAGTTTCGACATATGGATGGAACCTTTAGAATCTGCTGGATCGAAGTTTGGTCTCGCGTAATGTCATTATAAATCAAGGACCAATTCTATGGTGAATATATACGAATGAACTGTTGGAGTTCGCATATGCCATCTCTATATGACATCCCTGTTATCGAAAAGAAAGGTGATATTTGAGTGTTATCAGCTGAATATGTCACGAGCAATCGGTGGGATATGTTAATCGCTTTCGCCTGCATACGACATTCGACAAGATGCAGCAAGAAATATATGTGCCAACTCATATGAATATATATTGAATTTTTTACTTTTCCTCGTTGCTTCAAATCCCGTCCATTCACTATACATATATATATATATATATATATATATCTGTGCTCTCATTGTGAAATTTTTTTATCAATGGTTACCATCAAAATACAGTGTCACATCTGACATAGACTTTAAAAACAATACGCGTCAATTCGTACGATGTCGAAGGACGATGCATGTGCGTGTGTATATGGTTATGTGTGGTGTGCGCGTATGTGGGTAAATATGTTGAGGTGCATGTGGTGGTGCTGCAAAATTGAATGCGTTCTCTTTTTCTCATGGAGGTTATATATCCACAATCCATATTTGAAAAAAAAACTTTTTATAACAACGCCTTTTACTCACGACCTACATATAAATAGATATGCGAAATGCTTGACTTTTATCATCATTGAAATGATTGATTTTCATCAATATATAAACAGTAAATCAAGAGATGAAATTTTTTCCATGTACACATACCATTCATATTTCAGTGCTATAGAAAGTGTACATCAACTATGATTTAATGTTGCATAGATTTTATGTAATGAGACATAATTGATTACAGTGTTGGTATGCAGAAATATTATAACTGAAAAGTATTCCACTCATGATTTCAATCATGAGAGCTTTTACAAGTTCAACCAATCTGTCTGGAAACATTTTTTCTCTTAATTTTCATCAAGTAATAGTGATATATTCGTTCAAAAATCTTACAAAGAGTATATACAAAGGAAGTACGAACATCAACGAGAGACATAATAATCACAATGACTATTCAGAGAACAATTGTGAATTATAATCATATTGGGTAGCACAAATGAATATATACATATCTCTGGAATCATAATCACATACTTGAAATTACGCACTTAAATCGTGTGAGTAAGCTTAATACTATCAGTACTATACGAATGAGCACATTTTCATTTTAGCTGCATTTGAATTCACAATATATTGTATGTGAAATAACATAAGATCCATAACGATAATAGAGTTGAAGTGATATTCGGCTCGATTTCGATATAGAAAATGGATCCTTCCACCAATGTGGATATATCTCATTACTGCAAAGTTCTTGCTCCACATGTATATATGCATACTACCATTTACTCACTTCAATCGAACAATTTTTAGAATTCATAATTCCCTTGAACCCAATATCAAAAGGTCATAAATATTATCATTCCAGCCTTCATTTCCAACCTCGATTAAGCTCTCGTTGTACTATTACATTTGGATTTCTATGCAGTTCAGTCATGGATATGACTTTGCTGCTCTTGCATATGAAAAATCACCGCATTGTCTCCATGTTTATTGCCTTAAAATAAATTGTAGGCACGGCATTTTACTTACTTCTTCTGTAATGAAGATGAGTAACAATTTTTTTGCTGAGGAGATAAAAAACATATGAGTTAAGTAAGTGTATAGTTACCAGTGCAGTATTCAACAAATAATGTATTATACCAGAAACTTCGATACGATGTCTCCAGAACTGTCTTCCGAAGTTGTTGGATGATATCTTGAAATCAGATGATATGATGAAGTTCGCACAAGTCCAATTTGATTCGTATTTATATTGTCTATAGTCAATGTTAAAGTCATAACGAGTATTATCACCAGGATAGCAGATGTCGAATTCATATCAAGTTTTGTTACGTTGGATTGTGGAGATGACGATTTCCACATAAAAACTCATAAGAACTTAGAAATAATGGTTATTCCATCTTCGGCAGTTTAGAATGTTTAGATGGTTCTTGATTGCGGATTATCATAAAAAATGAAATTATTTGAACGACCACGCTCATAGTATTCCACAGAAGCAAACTTAGCAGTATTATATCAACAAAAATATTGATTTTTGTTAAGCCATGGAAATTCTTGCGCCCAGCTTCATATGGAAATGCTTCATTAAGCAATAAGTGCTGCAATAAAATGTTTATTAGTTGTCTCTGTTCAAAGATTCATATCCGATATTACTACTTTTCATTTCACGATCACGAAAACAAGCACAGCAAAAGGAAAATTCGATTCAATTGTAATTCATTGAAAGAGATGAGCGCTCAACCATCACATCGCATTCTTACGACTATTGCGTCGTTGTCTCGGCATCATATTCAGTCCCATTAAATCTGGTGCAAGCAATTGGAAAGCATCCAACAAGATTAGTTGGTACATTTCGCTTGCATATGGCCCTCTCCTTCACCCGTGTTCTTTCACTTGGATAAAGATGATGGTATAAAATGAGATGGAGAAGGTGATATGCCTCTCTATTTTCCATGAATGTTTTGGTACACGGGACACGTGTAGAATTCGTTCAAGCGATTTCATTCCAGCACTAGGGCAAAATAGTCTTCCATGATTATTACGTTCTTGGTCGCCAGAGAAGCGTCAGCGAAGCTTACACACACACACACGCGTGCCTGCATAGATACATACAAAGATACATATACATACATATATGTATTTATTAGATATATAGCAGGTTAGAGAAGGGGAGTGGGAGAAGCAGACTCGTGAACATGAGATGTGCAGTGCTATATGTATATACTGAAGGAAAATGATCCTCGGGTTCTTGCGTCGTCTTTTCTATACGACGAATGTGTTCACGTCCTCGACGTCTTTTGTACGAAGAGGTACTCGTGTGTAATGTATGTGCCAGGATATATCTCACGTTTATTCATCTGCGTTTAGTATATGTAGGCGAAAAGAGACTTCATGAGCATTTCGTTTGCTCTCAACATTTACCACTGCCATTCCACTTTTATATTCTACCGACATTAAATGAAGTTTAAATATTTTCGCATTTTCGTCATGATATATTTAGTATTATTATATTACATGTCATAATAATCGTAATATTCTGATATCCACTCGTGTTGATCAAGCAGAGAGATATGGATAGGTACCATTGAATGAATTGAAGTTTTTGCGGTAAGTGGTTTAATACACCACAAGCCGAAGCCACTTTCCAGGTTTGGTTAACGATCATAAGTATCTTTCGGAATTAGTTACGCATCGCAAATAAAATACAAACAGCTCCGTTGTATAATTTCAGAATGAATTCTACATACCAACCCGAATATGAGAGTACTGGTCCCTAACAGATCATATTCATCCGCTGTGCATAAATTGTGATGGCCATGATTCTATACTTCACCCAAAAAGTATTATTGAACAATATAGTTATTATCATACCATGAAACTCGTTTGCCATCATTAACACTTCTTCATCTTTTGTGTTATACTTCAATCTACCCATCTTATTTTAATTCTTGGGGCAACAAAATATTTTTTTCATTAGTTCAAATATTTCATGATTCACTACCTGATCCTAAATTCGAAGTCACACTTTTGTTAATGGTCTGGAATACGTTACGCATCCCAAACTGGTGCGAAGTTACCAAGGGCTTCTCATATATTAATCGAGGAAGAACAATAGGGCCGTTCTTCTTTTGCCAATATTGCAAAAATGATCCTTCATCTGAAAAATAATTTTTATTATATTGTCTAATTTGTATGTAATAAACCCGAATTCAGCAGGAGTTATTATTGCATTACATATAGACCTACATTGGCGATGCGCTTATGTTATTCCATGTAACAGTCAGCGCTTCAATACATTGGTGTCCAAACTACATGCGGTAGAACGCAAGTTCCAATGTGGCATCGTGAATGCTCTCATGTCATACACTTTCAATGCATATAAATTACCCAATATGGTAACTGTCACGATTCAGTATTATATCAAATATATTCATGCAGAAAGAAATCAATATCATATGCGCATTGTGACCATTACTGTAATACGGAGCCTATCGCCAAACAACTCTGTTCCATACACACCGAAACTTTTACATGAAGGTTATCAACCCGAAGTCATGGTGGAGACAGTCCTCGGAAAATTTTGTACCAAATTTCCAAAATAGAATTTGCAAAGGAGTGAATAAATTCCTGAGTGTGTTGTCAATCTTTAACACAAAATTCTGAATCGTTTCCGATACTTAGCCGGTTGGAGATAACTTAAGTTGAAATTGTTATTGTTTCGAATTCTGGGGGTTAAAATCAACAGTTTCCTTGAATATCTGGAGTAGGAACACAAAATTATAACAATCAATTATAAACGAAATTAATTCTTTTTTTATGCATGGGGTGTTGATTAATTATCCAAAGATCGCGATCTTTTTCGCGGAATTCACGTCATTTAATGGTATTTTGATGATCAAACCACAAAATCTCCATTTCCATGGTGATTGCGGTTGCGGCTCGCAATTTCTTCTTATCTTCTAGTAGAAATAAATTGGGTGAATCAATCTACTACAATGCTGAAACTATCGATACCAACAGATGTACAGAAAATAAATGTGGAAGAACAAGTCGATCGATGCAGTACTTGTTGAGAAGGACCTGAGACTAGGTTGGGAAACTAAGTTTGAGAGAAAACGCATTTAAAGTTCAGTAAACGTTTATCGGGGAGATAGAAAAAAAGAAATTTATAGCTCTTATTTCGCTTTAAAAGTAAATACTTACTCGAGTATAGATTCAAAAGATTCAACAGAAAAAGGGATCGATTTAGTCAACTTTGTGAAGAAGGAAAAGGATAATCACTAAGCGAGTTGTGGTCGATCATAATTTGTCCCAAGTCACTCAAACAGATTTCGCTTTAAAAATTATTTATTTTTATCTCAAGAGTATTTGTTGAAATCGTCAAGAAGTCGAATATCTGATGCAACTATATCAATCATATAAAGTACATACGCATACTTCTGAAGCAATCAGGATCGTACTGTACTTTTCACTTTGTATGACGCATTACTGCAAATTTCATCACTCAGGAAAATTCAAGGTAGTCTAGCGCATGTCAAGTGTGTTTCTGTGCTTGCCTGGGATACAAAAATAATACTGCACAACAGTGTTGCAAAACACTGCCACGTTTACTTGACGACAAGATAAAAGAGACGAATCCAGAAAACAAGAGAACGAAAATTCTGCAGAAACTCATTGGATCCAGCTGTAGACATCTCACTGTAATAACAGCAACGGGAGATATAAAGTGAGGCTGAAAAAAAAGGAAATAAAGAAATAGAGAAAGAGAAAGACAAAACTTGTAAGGCAGACAATTGCGCATATAGTCATGCTGACGAAAATGGTGTCAGTATACCTATCATTATGATACCGGGAGACTACTCTCGCGCGATATATCGCATTACGGCCATGCCGTCGTCATCAACATTGCCATTATCATCATCATAAGCTGCGACAGTAACGGAGGAGATAGACTCCTGTGTATAATATACATACATATACACAGAGCATTCATCATGCAACTGGGGTTGCTACTGTAATACGACATCACCTCTCTGCTATTAGTATTACTATCTTTGAGTCAAGCACCAGAGGCTGCTTGATGGAACATGAATATAGCAGAAGCATTCACCATGTATGTGTATGTACAACGGATTGATATTGGTTATTACTCACTGTCAAATATCAAAATTAGCGGAGTCAGAATTTTCTCCTCTCTTTTTTTTTTCATTTCTGGATTTCGAAATATTAACGCTTAAACGATCCTATCTCCTCACCTGACAAGCCGCCTCACCGAACTACAATGTTGAAATTTTCCAAGATAAAAATATCAGATTTGAAAGTTCTTTCGATGATATTATTCGTCGTATTATTCCAAATGAAGGAATTTTGTAAAATTTGGAGATTCTCGTTTAAATATTTCACGATAAATTATTACAATTGTGATTGATTGAAAAACAAGAAGCAAAGTATGCTACCCAAGTTCGAAGAGCCACTGTTAGCCAGGGGTGATAAAATTCGGAGGAAAAAAACATGTCTAGACTATTTGAAAGAATGTTCTCGTTTATTGATTCAATTTCGCGGGAATTTTTTGTGTAGAGAACTTACTTTTCTGTTTACCAACATTTTCCTCATGTAGAGATAATTCTTTTTTTGTTTGATTTTCCCATAGCATCCATCATCGATTCCCACAAACTGTAAAATAATTTTTCTTCTTTTCTGATCCCGAGTACTTCAAAACAATCAAATTTACGTTATTCTTTCCATTGCCGACGAAGGTATTTGATGTGCATCATTGTACGTGACGATTTCACCCAATTCTTCAAAAAACTGTTGATATAACGATTTCCAATGTTTCCACAAATTTTCCAGTCAATTACTCAAATAGCGTCTGATAAAAATTCCTGAAAATAACCAATTTTTCCGATATCTCGACAACATATAAGCTTCTAGATAGGATTCATGGACAACGAAAATTCACATGGCAATAAAACTCGCAGTAAATCGATTATATTTATTCATGTACAATAGTTTATGCCTTCAGTATTTCACTCTCGTTTATTTTCACCAATAGTATGTAACTTGATACTCATCGTATGGATCGACAATATACGATCGAAATTGCGCATACAAATACATACCATCGACTCGATAATGCAATATATTGAGTGTGTTTGAGAACAAATGAAAAAGAAAACCGTTTGGTGATTTGCAAATTTTTCAATTGTGTTTTTTCCCCTCTTGTGTTACAGGTAAGCAATTGGTCGAGAGCTATTCATGCGTGGGATGATGTGTGAAAAATACCTGTATCCATTCGAAACAAGTAAGAAGTATACACAGAGACAAGAGTTGAAATTTATATGTATGGCTGATATGTTGAAAAGGTTGTTGCTGTCGATTTCACTTAAAGTCAGCCATTAATTGTTACTCTACCGCAAAAAGACTTTCCATAATTTTTCTTCATTTCTTCCCGATTATGTGATTTCAAGGGATTATAACCATATGCGAGTTCATTGACCCTGTTGTTAAATTGTTCAATATATGCATAGTCACAAAGTTACCAGGTTGGGTGATGATTATATATACTTAGAGAAGGCCGCTGAGGTATATACACATTGAATGAGTGAAGAGGGGCCGAGGGTTGAAACCCATCCAGCTATAAGAGAAAGAATGTAATGTGGTGCGCGCGGTACTCATGAATGGATGAATGCATTCACGGATGTAGTAGAAGAGGAGCTATGTACATGTGCGTTGCGTCAACCTAATGCGCTCCCAACTATATATAATATAAGTGTATCTATGTATAGCTCTACATACAGATATACATGCAAAGTTCATGAAGCACATGTATACACGAACTCTCGTCCGCATGACATAAAGTTTGACCCGCTGCTCAAGCTTCTAGAACTTACGCCAAAGTCGCTGCATTATTAATTTCTTTTTAGACCCATCTTGAGTGAAAACTCAAAGACACATATGTGGCGCTTGCTAGAGACATTTGTAAATCGCCAGGGAAAAATAATTCATGAAGCTTGTTTATTCCCCCTTTTCTTCATTGTTTTCCCTCTTTATTCAGAACAAAAATAAAAGTTATACCAACCTCTATGTATACATCTATCGATTCAAAACAATTCCCAATTTCGGCTGCTATATCGTTTAGCTGTTGTAACACTATCTGATGTACCGGAACAAGTCTGGTTCAATCTAATATTCCAGTCGTCTGATCAAGTCAAACAGCTCATGAGCCATATATAATACATGTTATTATGATAACAAATATTCGAAATATTGTTATATCGTTGAGAATTTTTTCTTATAATTGCGAACGAAATTGACATCATAAGTTTTGATATTCAACTGAATTAATTCTGTATTTTGAATTCTTTAGAATAACAAGGCCTATGTCCTACTTAGTGCAATTCATTTTCTCACATATTGAATGAACTATCATTGCGGTTGGTTATCATCTGTTGGACTATGTAAATATATCATTTTCGTGATTGAATAATACGCGATTGATCATGACGTATTGTAGATGATATTTTGATAACTCTGTGTGATTGTGACAATAAACAATACGTTGATAGCAAGAAATAAAGTTGTGAGGAAGTAGAAAATAAAATCTATGAGTTTGCTAGATCAAACACATTGTACTGAAAGCTGGATATACCCACCGAATTACTAACTCAGTACTTCTGCTGCGTACACACAATGATAGCAACAATACCACAAACAGCTGTCAGAGCTGTTGTTTGCATGGTTTCAATCACGATCCAGGTAACGATTATGCGGAATTGCTTGAACGAAAAAAAAAATAAGAAAACTTTCTCAGTTTAGTTACAGTACCTAAATAGCATCTGGTTGTTGAAACAATGCTCAATGATGAAATTTACGGTAATTTATCCAATCGTCCAACATTCCTGACATAAGAATACTTAATGTTATTTCGACTGTCCAATTATTTTGCATTATAACTAATGATTATACTTATGATGTTTACGAGAAAATTATTTCGTTTTTCAATGCATCAGAATATCAATTGCAATGATTGAGATCACGCTGATAAAAGAAATAATTAGTCAGAAATGTGCAACGGCTTTCTTTTTCGATAAAGTCCGTCGAAGTATTTGACCAATAACACTGCCACCCAATTATTTACTGAATACTGTTTGACAGTTGAAAAATAACACCGAAAACGTGTAGAGGTGGGCACTGATACTCTTTCATGAAAAAATTGATGAAATGTTAACATTTCACCAAAACAATCACAAATTACCCAATATATTAACAAGAACGTACATGCCCTGTCACTTTCGTGTTTCATATGAATAATTCTGATCGTGAAAGTGGATAATATAGGCTCAGAACTCTGTGGGCAACAAGCCAAGTCAAATAATGAAAGATACCGCCATCCGATGGTGTTGTTCGTAAATCCGTCTGGCGACAATTTTAATTCGGGTCATCCTATCACCAGTGTGGTTCAAACAATGTTCTGAACTTATTGATCAGTGCCGAAATTAACTCGTTGAAGCTTCTTCGCGGACAGAAGTTGCACCGTACTGATATTAGGAACTTATTATTTGGAATTAATTGTGAGAATATGGATACTTGTGTCGCGAATAACTATTTTCTTCAACTACTATGTCGCAACAAACGTTTCTGCGATGAAAATAAACACATCCTATACAAAACAAAATTGAACTTTGGGAACGGAACCGGAGTTCTTAAAGCGAAGATATACAAGTATTCCACCATTGTGTAAACACTGATGCATATGTAGATTTGTCAATGGTCAACGAACATCGATTGAAAAATATGTATTTATATATTGCGACTCCAATTAATATTTCACCTACAATCAAATATTGATTCATAAAAAGGTTTTCATGTACCAAATGCGATTCATCTCGTGAAAGACAAGTTCTGTAATTGTGTAAGTAATAAATTTTGGACGCTGTATGTGATTATTCGAAAAAACTGGTTTTCCCAATGCGTAAAAAATATATTTTAGAATTTTTTCCAATTCTTCCGTGCTTTTGATAAGGCTAAATGTCACCACGGAACGCTGTTTTCGAGCAATGTTGTACCGTAAATGTCAGCTTGGCACTGCTACAAAACGACTTGAGTGTAACGTGTACTACGACTTACGCCGCTACCATTCATTTCTTTTTTATCCTCCAAACCATTTTTGTGTGATGTATGTGGGGTATTTAGATATATATATATATATATATATATATATATATATAAACATGATGGCGAAAAGACGTGGATCTTAATACTACTGAGGAAACTTGATCGGAAACCCACGTGCAGTTGAACGAAATAAATTACGATTAGGAAATAGCCAGTTTCTCGTTCTCGTGTGTTACTCTCAATCGTAAATGTGGAATTTGATATTTTGCGTTCAAATTTTATAACCGTTGAACATTACCTTTTATATCTTCATTACAAATTTATCTAATATAAACTGTAAACCCAAATCCCACTGAACTTTGGAGATGTTTTCCTGCTATGTGTTGAATTAACTTGTAACACCGTCACACCACATTTCATTGATGTGCTTCATCAATACTTCACATTGTGGAATTGCTGTGCAGCCGATATGTAAAAAGAATAAACAATACATGGAAAAGAAAAAAAAAACACTTACACATTCATAAAGATTGTGTGTGGTTCAACGATGTAATTGAGGGATTAACTGGAGTTACGGAGAGTTATTCAGCCACCATCGTAGTGATATGGGTAGTTGAGGATATACCATTTGTATCATAGGTAGTAACTTTCATAAACTCCAACATTCATAGAAATAATATTCATCCCCTCATCCGATGTAGACGACTCAAGTGGAATGGAAACTCTGAGACACGAGTTGATTAGAACAATTGAGCAGCACCAAGCGAGGTTCGTAATTACATGTGTGGTTGTTCAGCGCAGAGTGCAACTTCAGTTGCATATCATTTTTTTTTATCTTCCTTCATAAGGTAGAAGTATCAATTGCGTGAAAAAACTGTTGCAAGAACCAATTTGCATGAAACATAAAAATTGAAATATTGTAAAACAACGATTTTCATATCTGGAAAAGTGCGAAGAAAATATGTTAAAAGTTACAATACATCTTTTCAATTGGCGATTCATGATTGAGTTTAATATATTTTGACAGTTCGATTTATTGCAATTCATTCGACATTTCAAATGAAAGGATCGTGTTGACGCGTTGGTGCGCTTGGGCCACAAGACAACAAAGTGAGGTTTGGAATGACACAGTTTGTCACATGGGTTACTGGGCGTGTCATTGGCACACGACTGCGATAATGTCACAGATAAACATACTCGAATGTACCACTACATAAATACATTGCGAATATCGGGCTCAAGCGAGAAGGAAATAATAAAAGCAAGTATAATGTGTAACAGCTTTTAATGGAGAAAAAAAAGAGGGAAAAAAAAGAAAGAAAGGAACGTGATAAAGAATATGTATTTCTTATCCGTGCTGGGAATGCGTTCAATGAAAGCAAGGTTGAATTCAAGGAGATTGCAATTTATGATCGATTATGCGCACGTTCCAGTTTTTCAACGATTTTTAAAAGCCCTCTCAGCATGCACACACGTGTTTTAGTTTTCACCATTTCGCTTATCGCGTCGTCAAAGCTCAGAGCGTTTACTTTGACGTTTAATTCCATTTCTTTTCTGTCTTTCTTTTTCAACACTCTGTTCTGTTTTTATTTTTTTTCTGCTTCATAGCATTTGTGTCACCTTCTCATGATTAAATGAAAATCCGTTTGAAATAAAATCCGGTTCAATGTGTGCATATTGGTTCAGTTCAATTTACGTTTAGGGTATAATTAATGAATTTCTCGTTAACGTTGAATTGTCGTACGAGTTTTCAATCTGAAGGTATTTATTCTCATCATTACGTGATAGTTTCTCAGTATTATTATTTGTCTTTTTGCGATTTAGTTATCAGAATACTTTTAATTATATTCAGTTATAGTGAGAATGTGGAAATTCGTTACGATTTCTGATTAAATGGGTTTACCAGAACTTTGGGATAATTACACGAGAGTGACAGTGACTAGCTGAAAACAGTTGATTGTTTTTATATACAGTTACGGATCCTATTGATATCACCTCCTGACATATGTTTCAACACTGAGATGTTATTGAGAAAGTCACCAGTGGCTCTGCTTCGGAACATTCCTGTAAACCATTCGAAAGACTTAAAATTTCTTCTGAAAGTGTATTAATTATCATTTTGTGTTTCAACTGAAAGGACTTGAGATATTCCATGTTAATTGTTCATTGCAGATAAAAATTTCTGACATGATGATTCGAATGAATTTTGAACTCTCCATGTTAGATAAGTTAATGGCTTGCATTTTGTTCATAGTTCGCAATCCGCAGGAAATTCAATGAATAATCATAAATCCTGTGTAAATATATGCAACAAAATTGAAATGACAGAGAGAGAAACGGAGGTATAACCTTTGGTTTTATACGTTTTTGTTGATGTGAAATTGCGGGGGAACGAGTTAATAACAGCTTCAAACGCGGAAGCGATCTACATTGCGCGCTCTGTGCGCGAGCAGTCGCGCGCACACAAAAGTATATCTCAATAACCGATCGACTTGCGAAAGAAACGAGAGCTGAGGCGACATTCTCCCTCCCTCGATGAAAATCACGTAATCTGTATACATGTATTTCACTAACAATAACATCAAGCGGATAGTACACAACATTCAAGTATAAATAGAAGCAGCCCCCCCCCCCCCCCCCCCCCCCCCCCCCCCCCCCCCCCCCCCCCCCCCCCCCCCCCCCCCCCCCACCACGGAAAACCCTTTTTTTTCAAATCGAAAACTTCGAACTTCAGGACTTGGTTAATGATTGAATCATCAAATGGGTGGTTGTGACTCGAACATGTTACGGAAATTCTGAGGAGGCCCCCTCGATGACAAGTGTGAGTGAATTCACAATTATTTTGCATATACCTGTGTAGAAAATGAAATGCCCCACCCAGTGCCCAATGAATTTTTCTCTATACTTATGACTAGTTAATGCACTGAACCAACGGTGATGCATAAAAGGTAAAACTTCATCCGATCAAGTATGAGTCAACGAAGAAAAAATCATGTCGTAAATGTTTCTTATTCATTCATCCAATTTTCATATGAGTATTCATCTGTGATGATATCGGGATCGCACTCCAACATATAAATTGTATTTTTAACCAACATATACGTAAAAGTTGTACTAAATGATTGAAAATCAGCGCGCAACCATGGATTTGTGCGTAAAATCTTCTGGTGATTAGTCGTGAACAATATATACATTGGGCCATTTCATTCATTGCTTCATTCAGTAACAACTTCGAATCGCTCATATATATTCAGACTGCATAGACTATGTTTAATATTCAATGGCATCTTGATGTAATGATTGCAACAGGATATCCTAGAATTCACGTCTGCATATTTCCGGGTCATATTATCGTGAAACCTTGATATACCATGAAAAAGAGACTGTGAACTCAAGACGCATGCAAACGCACCACGCTATTCACTCAGTTATCATATATTTTTACATGGACATGTAAAACTACATACTATATGAATTCAAATACTCATGCATGGCGAAACATAAATAAAAAAATATAGCTATATTTCACCACTGTATGTAAACTTAATTTAAGATGAATATATCGACAATATATGACGCTACGATCCATTGGTTTTTCATGGAGGATATCATGCATTGAGGCAGACGTAACAACAATTCTTCATAGATACTAAACATTCGTGAGCAAACAATGTGATTGCCTTCAGATAGAAATTGGGGGGTTAATCTTTCACTTAATCTCAAAAGCCTTCCTTGAGTCAGAGATTAGGAAATAATTTTACATGATGTGACATTTCCCTTCTATTCGTACTTTACATTCTTCAACCATCAATGAACCCACTATTCTATGACTCAGAGCTAAGACAAGGATCATTTGTCGCTTTTAAAATTGACGTTCTTACAAGATTTCTCGCTGCACCGAATTTTCGGAAGCTAATGATGAGTCAGCTTTGAGATACATCGTTAAAGACTGGACGTGAGATTTTCAAAAATTTTTGATGAGTTACCCCTCAAACAAAAATTGGATATCATTTATAAATAATAATATAAACAATAACCTCTCTTCTAAGTCCACATTAAGAACAAGTGCCGATAAAAGACATCTTCACATGAAATTTAAGAGTTAGAATCCTGAGTGCCCTGAGCTAACAAAGCAAAATTGTGAAACAGCCGATCATCAACTCCCGAATGGATATAGGTCCTGTCAAACCATGATGAGCCACCCGCTGGATCCAAAATTATCACGAAGAGTTTTAATTTCACACGAGTAGTTAAGAATATATCTTCCTCGCAGGACAATAGTTCTTCAGATCATATTTTGCAAACAATTCATATCATCATAGGGGAATTCACATGTTCACACATGCTCATATTGGAAAACATGAAATATCACCGCGATGAATTCGTTATTAGAACGTGCGACAAAAAATTTCAATATCGTTGGGCTATTAATCGATAATGATAACATATATACCGTAACTCTTTAAGGGATTCAATATTGGCCGATGGGGAAATTTATGCCTGCCCGAGTGGAATATATTGCCATATTTGAACATTTTTCCCTAGTCTCTTCTTCATCGGCGATTATGGGAAGAATCTTTTAAACATTCAATGCATTCCAGCGCCATATAACAGCACATCGAATTCGATACAATTTATAAATTGAAAAATCATACCAAAATTTTACTTTGTTGACATACATGTTATGTATGAGTGAACATCGCTGTTTTTTCCTGTTAAAGCTATACCGAACCACAAATGAAAGAATAATATTTATTCAATGTAATCAATTTTTAAATTAATACAATCATAACTTAAAAAAAAAAAACGCTTGTACCATTCTGTCCTTTTCATTCCTCACTTTTCCTCTCACTGCAACAGAAAAATAAAAGGACTGTATATATTCATTGTATGTATATATATATATATATATATATGTGTGTATATATGATAGCCGTCTCGAGTTCTCTCCCCAAGTGAAAGAGATTGAAGGGAAAGTCGCGAGCTCTACTATGCGCTCACCGCACGGGAGATCTGTCGAAATATTGAGAGTGATAGTCGTTTCGAGCGTTCACTTGTCAGTTGGGAAGACGTAGTGCCGACCCGACGAAGACGTTGAGTCACGTAGAGCTGTCTCGGGTTATCTCCTCACCCCGCCACCTTTCATTCTCTCCTATGCTACCTTAATACATATCTGTATATTGGTATAGGTATATATGCACGTGCATATTGGAGAAGTACATTCGCCGTCTTTCTATAAACGCGGACACAACGGAGTTTGCACCGCTGACATCATTGTGTATAGAGAGACTTGTAGGATAAAGCGATTTCCATTATATCACGATTCGTCCGGAGATACAACGCACATTCACCACGTCTGTATTTCCGTAAAGCAATGGTGTTTTTATTACCAAATGTACATTTATATTCTACATCCATGTATATTGCTTGCTAAAAAATAAATTAAATGAAAATGAATGCGTGTGAATATAGCGTAGATCTTTTTTCTTTTTCTCTATTCATTTAATTTCGTTCGTTTACACAGCAATTAAACATTTTTTTCATCCATTTCAAACGAATTGTTTGATCAACGTTTCATATGTTTATGAATGACGCCAAATTTCATAACATCACGCGCAGAAAAAACTCGATATGTTTCTAAATACTCTTACTTCTATTGGTACTATGAATTACATTATTTTTATCAAATCAGGGGGTACCAGAACATCAATCACAAGAGTTCTGGTTCATTACGGGATGACAAGACAAATCTACTTTATTTATTCAAATATTCGATATTAAAAATACAAAGATGCTTTTTTGAAATCGCACGTAATCTTAGTTTCTATTATATCGAATGAAACATCATGAACGTCAATTTATGTATCAAATGTTGTAACTCAAAATTATCAGATTCTCAGATAGAAAAATCTTAAATTATTTGATCAAAATGTCTAGATCAACTCCAGTTTATTTAATAGCTTTGTGAATGTCTGGGATATCGTTTCCGGAAAAGCGAGGGAGCTTGCTAGAAATGGATAAAACATCTCTACGAGGAAAAAATAAACACAAAGTCATGTAGGAATCCATAAAGGATCTAACGCATAATGCTCGTTGATATTTATTATAATATATATGCATGTATATGTGTCGAGGACAATGAGAAATGCAAGAAACCTAGAGGTGCACATTCATCATCATAGGTATACATAGGTGCACATCTCTACAGCTGGAAGAATCAGGTATAAAAATATCGAGTCGTCATATATGATGCCTCCAAGTCGTCTCCATTCAATTCCACTGTCATCTCAAAATTGAAAGCGTGGGCGCAACGCTTTGGCTTCCACTATACCATCGTACATATATATATATATATATTTCAGACCGTTTCCTTTTTTTTTTCTTTTTTTTTCCAACTCTCACACTCTGGTAACAAATGCACAAATGCAGTGAACGTACATAGGAGTGTCCTCTAGCGTGCTTCAGTCCGCAGATCTCATATACATGAGTATATAAGTGAATACATACACACATGTTTTCATATATCTGGTATGGTAGTTTGTTGCGCGGAGTTTAAATGGAACTCAAATGCGTGGAGTCTCGTGGGTGTAACAAACGTAAAACATGTATTTTTCTGTTGCGTCAAGATTTTTATTATTATTTTATGATGTTTCATCTTTTATTTTTCATCGTCTTGGAGTAAAATTTAAAGTTATAAATTTATCTTATATTTTCATTTTATTTAAAATTTAAACATACCTTTATAAATTTGATCTACACAAGAGATATATGAAAATTTGTTGTTTGATTTTATTTCATGTCCATGCTGTTGAGAATATGAATGACTCCATTTCTTTTGATGTTACATTGTGATATAAATGATTGCACTGTGCTGAATATTATTATTTTATTGATAACTTAATCTATGTTGAAGGTACGCAACCATAAATATGGTTAAAATTTTTGTATTTGTATAATATTTTTATAATGTCATTGTCAATATATGTTGTTCGTGATGAATTATTGAATTTTTGATACTTACATTTCAGTTCGCGGAGTGCTTTGTTTACAGAGATTGTGGTGTTGCGAGCTAAGTACATGTTTGCGAAAAGTTCAACAGCGCTCTAACTTTTCGTCACTGAGAAAGGAAAATGTTAGGGTTGGTCTTTCGGATTTCAGTAACTATCATGAATTGAATTAGTCTATATAGAGACGCTTCGTATACATCACTTTTTCATTTTCCTTTGGGATTAAAATCAAGTGGTTTGGTTTTATCTCTTGGGCAGGAATTCATTTCAACAATCATCACTTTTTATTAATCCTCTGAAATTTTCCACAATGTTGAGCTACTGAGTATGAAAAAATGATCACACTCATAATTAAAATAACTACCGCATTCGTAATGGGAAACCTCGAAGTCCAACCACAGCGTCAATAAATATCGAATATGTGACAAATAATAGAGCACGATATAAAAAGAGTAATATTTCTTTCGTAATGTCTAGAGAAAAATATAATTTCGCAAAGATAATATTCTATAATAAATAATTATACAACTATAAATAATTCAAACTAATATTCCTTGATATAAAATCTCGCGAAAGAGACTAATAGCAAAATAAATGGAGCCTCATCAACAATCCAACAATGGATCTTATTATTAGTGTTTCGCACCGTGATTTTAGAGGGCTGATAATATACTGAATGATTTCATACACAAACATTATGCCAATTGGACGATTGATCATTGCACGATCATTTCCATTTTTAGGAGGATTGTAAGTTAAGAAGAACACAAAAAAAATTTCATTTTATCTGAAATTTTAACGCGGATAAAATGTTAAAGCCACATATTGCGTACCAGTACACAGTTTATAACAAAATGAAATAGAATTTTATACTGGACCACTCTGATACTACCACTCGAATCTGTTTCATTTGTAATATACTATCTGGGCATCAATCTCATTGATCCAATATAGCACGCGGACTTTTGTTAAATTTATGAATTTAATACGTTATTTGGAGTGCAATCAAATTTGATGCGAATTTTATGTAAATACACTTAAAATTTCCATAATAATTCACATCACAAAATTTTCCACACAAGTTACATTGTGTACTTCATCGATTAAATAAACACAAAGTTTTTGGGCGTGCACAGACATATGTCAGATTAAATTCGGAATCCATGAATTTGCTTTCTTGTACATGCGCACCTTTACATAAGCTATACATATGTATATCCGTTGCAGGAACGCTAATAGTTGACGTCGAGTAAATAAGCGATTTACCATCGAGATAAGCTCGCGCGCATAACGCCTTCTCACATTGTCCACAGAGATTTATGTTATATTGCTACTTGTAATCAAGTATATTGCACGCACAAGCCAACTATAAATACGTGAATATATAGATATAGAGAGTGGGTTATATACCCAAGCATGCTCGATAAACACGTGTTGGAGTAAATTATATATGTGTAAACCCTCTCGGTAATCTAATCGACATATTTTCACATTGAGAATCGTAATATTCTTGGAGGAAGAATCATTTCGGTCCTTATCATTCAACTGGATGCAAAAATTAGATGAAATATCATTCCGCAGATGATTTCTTCATCCAAAACAATATTTTATATCGTGATAATTTGGAACGAAGTTTTATTTCGACCTTGCTGATTGACAATTGTGCGACCTGAAATAAATCAGTAATCATGCGGAACTTACATTGTTCACACATTTGTATTTCTTCAACCTTCAAGCAATTTGTTGTACTTTTTCTCCATAATAGAACCTTATGACTATGAGCGTCTGTGTTTTCTCTATCCGAAGAAATCCCTCAGAACGAATTGAACAGCATTTTTCTTCATTCCAGCCTTCTAGTGGAAGATGACTGTACCTTTTCTTGCTGGATGAAAAAATTTCGAGGCTAATGGAATCAACGGCAGATTGATTAACACGAGACTGGCAACTTTGTATTTTTCGTGCAACGGGCTTGTGTTTTCTTCTTTTGAACTGTCTCACTGAGTAATTCAATACCATAAATTTGCAATGAAACAAGACCCATATTTAATCTCATTACTTTATATCGATCAGAATTCACTTCAATATGTACACGATTCGGGATTTCGATGTGGCATTTGAGATCATAGATTGAATTTGTCACTAATAGTATTTCATGATTCAGAGGAGAAATGAGTTTACATTCCATACTATGCTCATTTTTCGACACACCATATCTAAAACTTCTCCATATGAAAGACATCTTTGCAATCTATTGTTAGCAACCAAACTAATTTCACATGTTATTTATGAGATTCGGTATTGGCATCATTAATCGTAGACATGAGAAATATATAAATTTGTCTCTTTCTCTCCCCCCAAAAAATCCTCCCCAGACCCCCGCATTATCCCATTGCCTTGAGTAATTTGTTATTTATTTTTCTTTTTCATAATTCTCATCGGATGAAATTTCTTCACCTTGTGGCTAGGTTCTTCATACTCCATATGAATGACCTTTGTGAATAGAAATATTTTCAATTGACTACTGCATACCCACACATAAACGCACACACACGCACACACACACACGCACACACACACACACACAAAACGCACTCACATGCCTATAGACACACATAGACACACATATACACGCAGATGCCATTGAACCCTAGTGTCCTACCATGGCAATAGCAAAAAACATCGGGTAAGAATTCCACATTGGTTTCTCACGACTCGTAGATTCATATATATGTATGTACGAACCCAAACCTTCTGTCAACAGCTGGCCAATCTCTCCAGTAGTGCAGGGCCAGCTGCACTTCCTAGGTAACAGCGAGAAGTTATCCCAAACTTCTTTAGTCTGATGACTATAAGCATCACTATACCTAATGCTCCTCTTGCGTTTTTCTCCTCTCTCCTATTTCCTGTGTATAGCAATTACATTTTTTGTTTAGATTACAATTTTTTATTCAAATGGCTCGGGCGAATTGTTCTTCATAAAGAAAACGAGTTTAGACAATAAAACATCGAAAATTTTACGACAAAAATTTCATACAGGTGATAAAATAGGACTCGTATGTGATGACACTTCACTACGGCAATAGAAAGAATCGTGAATGTGAAGATAGTTCCCACAGAACAAATTTTCATTTATATTAATTACAAAAATAGAATACGAATTATCGAATTTAACTCTGTCAAATAGAATACTAGTTAGACATATTTTTCACATAAAAATAGAAAATAATAGGTGTGTCTCGTTCTCTTATCGTAATTGATAATTACCAATATCATAAGCTTCATATTCTTTCTGCCGAATTGTTTCACCGGAAATTCATATTCGTCCAAATATATGTAGTGAGCGCTGGTATGGAATAACGAAGATGTGTGATTTGATCTACTGCACTCGGAGAACAAACATGAAATTTTTTAAATATTACTAGAATTAGTTTGATTCTATCTCAAATGAAGTCAATGGCCAATTTGTCAACCAAGCAATTTCAAAAACATGGATTGTATCTAAAAATATCTGTAATTTTCCATCAATTTTTATTCATTTTTTTTCGAATCCGAAAACTTTCGAGTACACTTGGATAGGAAAACGAAGTTTTATTCCACTACGCATTATATAACTTTTCCAATATCGCCGAGCAGCATATACTCCATATGATGAGGACTGGGCATCTACCATGAATCGTCGAATAATGATACTAAATTCATTTCCCGTTAATGCTAGATTGAACATTCGGCTTATCGTCATTATTTTCATCTCTGAAACACTCTGCTGATGAACTCGGAATGTATCAACTGTGATCGATCACATATATACAGATCTGTTATGCTCTCCTGGTGTTGTTAAATATTTTTTCATGAAGAATTATCGACAGAAGAGCGTACCACCTAAATGGTAGTGTATGCTGCTCCTTCACTTTCCGATTTTTCGTTCTTACTCAATGAAGCTTGAACAAGAAGAATATGCATAAAAATCGCAGTGCCAGAGTTGAAATGTTTCCCATACTCGACCTCCTGAATTCAATCTCGGAATATAGTTTCCATCCGGTAATGAAATTTCATTTATTGAACTATTTATTTGTACTTACGTATCTTTGAATGGAAATGAAGAGATGCGGTGCGCGTGGTGAATCAATGCTATTACATTTTCCCGTCCCTTTTAACCGCAATCGTTACGCTGTCGCGAAGCCGAGATATCGATTACATATACTGTCCCACGGGGACAGAATGGATATTCGTGCATGATGCAAGGTTGCTGCAAGCCCATACAATCTATGCAGGGGTCACGTCGATTATTCAGCCCGAGTCGAATTTATTATCATTCTCCCTCAACCTTCTCCCTCCATGCTGACTTCTCTACACATACACAAGTATAACATGTACACCACATGTATGTGTCTATTTACAAATGTACATATATGTAAATTTTCAGGCCCTTGACAACTCGCGTCGACATATCTACATTTGCAATAACGATAAAATCCTCAAAAGTTCTATATATGCCGCAATAAAATCATTTCTACATTCAAACCACTTCCCGTCTTCATAAATATTATATGATGCTTCCTCAATGTTCTATTTCCTTCTATCTTTTCACTGTTGTCAGCGGTTTGTGGAGTTTCCAACAGAAAGAAATAAGAGAGGAGGGTCGTGACCGCGATCACGTCACGCTCAGGCCCTCTCGGTTGAGAACACACCGGTGTGCCCAAGAGTTTCCACCTTCCGCCAGATGACGGGAAAAAACTAACGACACCGGTTTCAGCAAAAATCAGCTGTCTGAACACTCAACCGAACTGTTCACGCTTGTCTAGTCTTTTTTATTATCATTATTTTTGTTAGGGTTATTATTATTCCTATACCCAAAGATTTCTGTCATTTTAATTCTCAAACTCATCTCTATTGAGAGATAAACTATTTGCGAAAAAAATCCAAATCAATAGTTTGGCTAGAAAAGGTTTAGAAATTCTATTTCTGCGTCGTATATATTTTTCAGGAATTTTTTGTAGGCTCTGTTTTGTTGATCGAATCTTGCACGAATTTTCATCAGAAAATTGGATTTTGAAATATTTTGTCTATCAACAAATGAGTCTGTTTCTTATATATTTTTAACTACTACTTTAGCACGAACATTTTTTTTTTTGATAATTCGTTTACTTTATTCAGGATCACCACATTTACCCATCTCTTCATTTTATCCGATGCAAATCTTATTTGTGTGCCATATAAACTCCTCTTGGAAATAGTACCATGCATCATCATTGCAATCAACTATAACTCATGTGATATTCTAACATTGCCAAAGATAGAGCTGAGGATGGATTTTACAGCAGTGTAACCACGGTATAGTGGTCGAAAATACTAATGCATTAGACACTACCTCCCAAAATCCAATTTGGTAGAGTGCTGAGAATTCGATTTAGAAGCGAATCGATCCTGGTGTGCTGGTTATATGTTGCATTCAGTACCAATGCAAAAATGTTTCTATATTTGTCATATCTTTTCTATTCATTCATTAGTTCATTGTTATCGATTTTCATGACATAACGAAAATCTGACAATTCATGAATGACTCAGTAACACCAATTTAAATTCATTTTGGACATTGTCATTACATGATTCTCATCTCCGAATATTGATGATGTCTGAACATTATCCGTTGATGAACGTTCAACATTCTTATTCACGCGAAAGGGAAATCCAACAGAGTAAATATCATCATATTCATGATAAAAATAATAAATGAATAGAAAAAAAAAACGATATGTGACAAATTTTGTTATTTCAGTTTCAATAACGATATTCTACATTTTAGTAACTCTCAGGAGGGCAAAAGTTTCATAAAAATGTGGAAAAAAATATATGTTTCGAATAATATTTTCAGTGTGAAACATATTTAATATCATCATCATTATACATAAAACCTGCCAAGAATGTTCACCATACTCATTATCATAATTATATATATGCAAGTGTGAATAAATATAAAAACATGAAATGCTTCATTGTGAATTTTTACGGTGTTCTGTGCATATGTTTTTTTAGAATAGTATCGATAAAGACTATTGCTGTATAACGAAAATTGACGTTCACGGTGCAGGAAAAAATGTCTCCAATAAACAGATATGTATATTTATTTGATGGCACACCACATTGACCTGAAGTGAACGAAAACTCAAATTGTTTCACGATGAAATTTCGATTAATCTTTATATGATTGTTATCTTACAAGACAGTAGGGAGTATTTTTCATATAGTTGTGTATGCCATTAGTATTGTATAATAAAATAAAATATATATTCACGTATATTTATGTCTATATAAAAATAGTTTGTTAGGAATGTGTTAGCCTTGACTCGAAACTGTCCAGAGCACTGGGACAATGAACTAGAGCCTGTGAGAGAGAACACATCGAGACACACTTTTAACTTTGCGTACAAGACAGCGGTGGAGATATAGATGCCTGCGTCTGGGGCTTCTTAGAGCTGTACAGTCATGGCAATGAAATAAATTCCTTATAGAAAATCATTTCGACTCCAAACCGTGAACTATTGAACCGATCAATTTTCAATTCAATCCAAAACGACGAACAATAATATCAAGAATCAAATATTCACATAACCATTTATTGGACGATTCGATAAGTTAGGAAATGATTTTCATGCAATCAGAAATTTTGGTTGAATGCGTTGTGAAATATTTTTGTCATTCACTGTACGGATAGTTCGTGAACGTTGATGGTCGTGTGCTTATCCCATCCTTTGCAGGTATGTATACGATATAAATGTATGCGGTGGGATAGTGTGTGAGTGGTGTATGAAAAGAGGAAGGAAGAGAAACCCATGGTCGACATCGGTCGCAATGTGCAAGAGCTCACGAATATAAAAAAACTAAAGGGCAGGTGCGACTGCACCAATACGGACCTACTCCAAGGTATACTCAGTAGAGGCCGCGCGCTGGCTAACATGAACGACGAGCGTCGAGACACGAGGTATATCCAATTATTAAAATTAGAGGCTCCATCGCCTTCGTTGAAATAGTTCGGATCGTACACAGGTAACCGAGCCGTGCCCCTTTTTTTTGCTATTTTCTCTTCTTTCTTTTCACTTCACGTCTCTCACACGTTCGTCCGTTTGAACAACGACAACTTTATCAAAAATCGAATTCAGATTCCGCAATCAATTTTTGGAACAGTCACTTTATCCACCATTATGCAAAAATACGCAAAATGTCGTCCATGATCGTTTTTTTTTTCATTGTTGCATTGAACGGAAACAAATAATAGAATGAAAATCGATACAACTGTTTCTCTTCATGGATGAATCTATCGGTGAAACATGTATACCTGAATAGATCAAACTTCTCGCAGAAGGCAACATCCAACTATTTGAATTTGTCGTTGGAGAAACTACGTCTGTCTCGGGAATGTATAAGTGGAAATTCCTAAATTCATAGATTCCACTTATGTTATGACTTACAGAAATAGAAAATTATGTTGGGAGTATTTAAAATTGGTTCGCAAATGTTTTTATTCGCGTTACAAACCGAATGGATCTCGAAATTTTGAAATCTAAACGTGCCGATGTTCACATCCGAAATACAATACAAATTTTCATCATAACTCATTGTCTCATAATGACATTAACTTCGTTTCTATGTAAATACGTGTAACGTACTATACATGAAAAAATAGCAATGATTAACAAAATTTCAATAGTTGATCAATTCTAAGCTAAAAATGAATAAACACTCGAATAACATTTGTTTAATTCGAGCTCTTCGAGCATCTTTTTGAAGGAAAGAAAATACATTTATCATATTTTATCATATCTTAACCACACAAACATTGTATTAAATTCAGGTAAATTTCTCGTTGAAATTTCAAACATAACAATTTTTTCACCTAATATAATTTTCAACTCTGAATGCACTCATAGTTCTTCTTCCTCTTGTTATTTCTACTATGAAAAATAGTTGAAATATTTCTGGATAGGTTGAAACCATGAAGAAAATTCACATACATCTGCATCCTAGAATTCCCAAGCGGGTGAGAAATGAGAGTAAGAGAGAGTGAGAGTGAATGGAGAAGAGTGAGAGAAAGAGAGTGAGCGAGTGAGTGAGTGGGAGAGAAAAGAGGAGTATGAGGAATGCAATTTGGCAAAAATTGCGGGAGCTTCCCTCGCGCCATTTTGGTCGCTAATGCACGTTCCAAAGTACTCCCCCTTTCTCTCCCTCACCATTTCTCACCCTCTCGCTCTCTCACTCTCTCACTCTCTCACTCTCTCACTGTCTCACTGTCTAACTCTCTCACTGTCTCACTCCATCTATCGGCTCTCCCTCCAAATGTCTCTCTCGCTCCTGCACACGCGTTTATTGCATTGAACGAAGTAACGTGACGTGGGACTAACACAATTACCAACGCGTCGCTTTGGCGTCCAACGAATTATCGTTGTCGACGAGTTCCCGAGAGAGAAACAAAGCAGAGATAGAGAGCTAAAAGTGAGTGAGAACGAACGAATTGGTGTGTGTAATATGGAGAGACATCACACACGTATATATAAAATGGAGTAGGATGTAGACCACATGACTCAATGAATCGTTCCATTGGTATATATCGTGTGCACTGTACACCGTGTGCAAGCACAGTTTATATAGTTCATATATTGCCCGAGATATTTTGAAGGCTTTTGGATTTGAAGTATATATAGAAGTGTGGTGCCAAACGACAACCGCTAATGCACGTACAAGGTATATATCTACCACGCACACCCGTATGAGAAGACTGGTCAAGCGTTCTCTCGGTTAGGTGCACGGTCAATGACGCTTGGCGCGCACAAACCCGCGCGTTGTACACTCGTCGTCTATCGTGTCCCCGCGTCCGCCGCATCCGCTCCTGCCGCTCCCGCCGCTGCCGCCACTGCTGACGCTCGTCTGCCGAGTCTATATCTCTCTGTGGTCATTGGCCCGCCAGGCCGCCACCACTTTGCACGCCGCTATCTATCGTGACCAGCTGTATGTGCGATATAAATGGATATGTAGGACTGTGTGGAGTGTGCGAGACGCCACATAGAGGCATTGAGAGAGAAACGCAAGGAGAACAAGAATGCAATCGAGTGAGAGAACGCAAGAGTGTAAGAGAGTAGGAGAGTAGGAGAGCGACCGAGCAAAAGCAAGCGCTACAGACCAAAGACACTCTCGGGACCTGACAAAAGCCGGCCTTCGAGCTGACATTCACTCCACGTTCGTGCCTCAACTCTCTTCGCTCCTCTTCTTGCTCTCTTCATCCGCGTTCGCTCTCTTTTGCTCTCTTTCGCTCGCGTCGTTGGGTTCTGTACGCCCAGGGACTGGACCCGACCAACCGACCAACCGACCAACCGACCGACCGACCGACCGACCACGGCCCATAACACATACTCGCATACACGCAAACTTACCAAACACACTAACATGCAAGCAGACACGGACACATAAACACAAAGACTCGTCATTCCAGCCGAGACTCCTTGAGGGCTCACGGTCTTTCACCGTCTTACTGCGCGCCCGAGCCCCGCATATATATACCACTCGGGTTCACGAGACGACGAATATTTTTCAGAAAGGCGATATAGGGAGAGCGGGTGCATCAGGGAGATGTTTATATTCTGGGCACGGCTAGGCAAAATATCCACCCAAGAATATAATATGGATCTGCGTGTGTGCTGTGAGATTCATATGAGGAAAGAACGTTGAGAAATCCCCTTTTTACCTGAACTTTAACGTTCTGTTTTTATTACAATGATAATTTTCGATGCTGATAATTTTTTTTATTTCCTTTTATTATCTTGTTTATATAATAAATATTGGGAGGTGAAGCATAACACGTTCAGATGAACACATGAGATGATAGAAACGAATAGAAAAATTTTGTGATACAAAGTCCTCTTCAATATACGCATGTTGGATATTGACAAAAAAATTGATGGATCACAATAACATTGGCATACAATTTTTTACACACATTTTCTGGATTCAAATGATAGAAAATAGTACTATAGCGAACCTTCAAAAGTAAAGTATTAAAACGTCATGGTGGTTTCATTGAACAATCATCATTTGTATACAAGTCATAAAGTTTTCAATCCAATCTAAATCACGTCGATTCATCGTATAAGTATTTCGAGCAACATATGAATATCATCTCTGATTGCATCCAAGGTCGAATTTATTTGTGGCCATCATTTATAATTAATCATTCTTGTGATATTGGCGTATTACGAATTGGTATCGAATTTTTGGCTACTACTTTTGTAAGTAACTATAATATCTAATATTCTGTACGTAACGATAGAAAATTGCGGAAGCTGCTCGACAGATAGATATTTTGCAATCGCATTCCAAAAACTTTCCATAGCATTTCATATCAAATTTGAAAATTGTTGAATTGCAGACACATCAAGTGAGGATTCTCGTTCAATGTCTGGATAATTTTTGCGACGTTCTTGTTTGAGCTTAGAGAATTTTCAGGCCTTCATAGTATATGTAAATTATTTTCGTATAGAAAACCCAACTTTCTTAATAATACCGACAAGTTATATATGTCACAATTTTTTCCAACTGACTTCTTGTTACTGTGAATCAATTCCGATGAATAAATTTAAAATAAATTTCTGGTGTTCCGGAGAAAGATTTAATATTTTTAACCGCGACTTGGAAGATATATTCGACAAATATTAATATTCCAATTCTTTATTTTCAAAAATGCCATTACTCCAGTACATTATGAAGTTGTATTGAACAATTACTCGACATTTTGACATAGCGAATGATTTCAATATTCCTTTTTAATTTCATATGCGGACGGAAGTGAAAAAAAATGTGGCAAGTAATATTCCACCAATTTGATTATAAAACTATGATAAAAATTCTCAGCACTCGGACAAAATAGATAAAATAGGAGCAAAAGAATATAAAATATCAGTATTGCTGAAGAAATATGTCAGGCAAAGAGTCTTTTTCCATCTCTCCGAATTGGATATGAGAATCATGTCGCAGACGCATTTTGCTGAAAGGGCGCGCAAAGAGAGATAGATTGTTATAAAAACACGATGTTGATGCGACAGAAAGAGAAAGAAGTCGCTCACCCTGAGAGCAAGTTGGCGAGGTAGTCCCATGAGACAACGACGACGACTACGACGTCGATCCCAACGACGCCGAGATCCTTTATGGTACGGGGTAGATATTATAGTGCAAGCGAGTGCGAGCAGCAGCATTGCCGTTGAAAGAGAGACTCACTCTCGTTCGGGGCTATATCGTTCTCCCATGTGTATCTATATATATTGTTGCAGCTCACCGATCGTGTACCCCTCACATGACTCACCTCGAGTAAAGCCACGCGCAATAGCGAAGGTAAATAAAAAAAAACTGGGTTCCTTTGATCATTTTATTTTCAATAAAAAAAAAAAAATTCATTCAATATTTTACTTTATTATACAAAATATCGAATTTTACACTTTTCAATTCAGTCTTTTTTTTTATACATTTCATAAATTGGTTTTATATTGCAAATAATAATAACTCCTACATCACTTATCGTTGCCTGCAGACTACCCGCATCAACATTTCATTTATTTGTACACGACGTATCGACATGAAAATACATCCCTGGGTATGTATACCCTCGATTTTCCTTTACCTCGCCCTACATCACACCCTGACGGGCACATTTATCAATTCATTTATTGTAGAGTTTATAGGAGGACATATACGTATATACTTTTGGTTCGACCTCCTTTTACCTGAGGATTCCGGGGGAAAAAGGAACAACGACCGCATCGGCACCGTCACTGTGGGGAGTCTGTGCATGCCCTGAGACTGTGGCCTTGAGCCCTCTGCCGCGCGAACGATCCACTGCACACCTTCAAAGTTACATAGATATACCAAGGACCTCCTTCCAAAGCATTTTTCCGTCATTCCTTCATTATTAACAATTATTATCATTGTTATATTCCTCTTCATTCACTCAATAAACTTTTCGATACACCCTACATACATGAGTATTTATTGATGGATTTTCAATCTTCGAAGGAGGGAGTTTACATTATACACATTTGAGCGGATTAAAATCTTTCCTCTCTTGCTTTTTAACCATGCAAATTTGATCTCCGGACAGTCATTATCAACAGATAATATATAATGTGAAACTTTCGCTACCATTTACAATCAAAGTATACCTGAATGAAAGGGAAAAAAAGAATGAAAAATAAAATTAATAAGAATAACAAAAAATTATGGCAACAATAAAATGCTGATAATAATAATGCATAAAGTGTACCAGAGGAATGTCACTGAGTCCAGTATAATATATCGAGAATTACAATGACTATCTCAGTCTCTATAGTGTCGCGGCGAGATTGCCCCTGTAAAACCGCAGCGATTAATTTTCTACCTCGCACGAGGAGACACATTACCATCCACTCGGAAATAGCACCGAAGGTATATAGCCTGTGGTAAAAATTCAAGACGCGCGCACACGACACCCAAACTCATCTCTTTTCCCTTCTCTTCCTCTTTCTTTTCTCTTCTAACCATATCTTTTTTTTTCACTACTCTACTCATTCCAAGTCCGATCTAATTGCGCGCCAACTCGTCTCACAAGTGCAAACCATGTCTATGCCAGTTCACAATTTTACTCTCCTACTCTTCCACTTTTCAACTCCTGAAAATTCACTGAACCTTTTCTACTGTCATTCGTTTGAACAATGAAAAAAGAAATTAACAAAATAATATGAAACTGGAGAGAAAAAGCTCTGCAGGCAATGTCGCATTATATCTTTGAAACATTGCGACTGTTTGGACGAGTATAAGAGAAGAGCGATAGTTTTATATATTTGTATATATTTGCTGGGAAACGTCTTCTCATGAGAACATTGTCGGTAGGTGAAAATTTCAAATTAAACGAAATTACACAGCAGTGAATGGGAATTATAAGAAGTTTATATTTAGGATTAGAAGTGTACACAGAAGTTCAATGTGTACTGGATCGGTCATTGGAAATAATTATTGTTCCCAAACAATTGACGGATTTATATTTATTGCTTTCATTATTGTTTGAACAGTCCTTCCAACCTCTATTTCTCAGTAGGGAACGAATAAGGGTGCCTGTTATATTGCTGAACTGTCTCCCCAGCCAGTCACTTAGTTCAAACTTTCGGTTCCAAGAATCAAGTAAAAATTTAAACAATCATTCAAACATATCGATATTCACGACGAATGCGCTCACCTTCACTATACCATAATGTAAGTATGGAAATTCACACCAACATTTGAATTTTTAAGCTACTATTGATACTGATCTGATGGATATCATCAATTTAGTTTTAGTTGCAATATCATCTGCTATTCGATATGAATTCATTATCATCAAACTCTCAATGACATTTCGAAATTCCAGAACCAAATGTCTTACTACACAATTCCTAACAGTTATAGTGAACATTGTATATATATTTTCGATTGATGCATCATCTATTCACCGAAGTTGTGTATATAGTTTAGCAAATGTGATATGCTCTGATCGTCTCCAGTAACGTGTTGTAATTATATATAGAATTCGCAGTACTGAGAATTTGGCAGTCAAATCGTCAAATGTCGATATCTACCACTGAAGAGCACATGGATTCATAAGCGGAAAACAGATTTCACAGTAAAAATACTGTGACGCTATTATAATATCAGAGAAATTCCCATGGAAAAGTTGGAGTTTTCATACACTATACAAATTCGTTTCCTATCAATAGAGATACGTATTTTTTCCTTCAGAATATGTAGAAACTAAAATTGTAGTATCTCCGTGCGACTCAAACGGTTTTTCAGTGTTGGCTTTCGAGTGTTGGTTTCAAGATTTCTATCACAAGATATATTAACGACGCGTTATGTGTCACTGGAAGTAGTCATATCAGACAAGTCTATCTTCAAATTTCATGGCAAGTTCGACCGATACGTGGTCCCAACCTACGTAACATACTTGTGTACTATTTTATTTGACGTCACACACACATTTCCTCAGACGACTTAATAATGGAATATCATGAAACCAGCTGATTAGAATAAAGTGATCTTAAATTTGTCGGAATATTGAACGGTCAGTACTACAACTTATTAACATGTGACGAAAAAAAATATTCTATCCAGGATGTAATTTCACCGCGAGTATCCATCCATCTAACCAATTTCTTCGCCCCAGAAATGTTGCGATAATCGACTTACAATTGGCATAATCTACAAACAATTTGTGGAATGTTGATCAACAGTATCCAAAATACGATTCGGCCATTAGAACGGACTAGTTTAACTGGGGATCAACTGTCAATTGGTGGAAAATGAACGGAATTTGAACCAAAATGATCAAGCTTATATATCCAACCGCAGATCAATTTTAATTTGACTTTTACATCAATCGAATCTGACATACTCTCGACTGAAATGCATGCCGAGTTTGATTTGGACCCTATTAATCTGGTATAAATCCTTCACTCACCGATTGAATGCAGTTGAGTTGGAGTGCATCTCCACTTACCGAATCCTCGATCAACGTTTGGGAAACTCTAGAAACAGTTTCATTGTGGTCAGCATTTCATACAGTGTCACTGTCCATTTTCGCTTGATTTTCATCGGTTGAAACATCGTCAAATAACTTCGTATCGAATCGAACCACAATTGGCCAAGTTTCAACACCTCCGTTCAGGATTCCGTAGAAGTTAGGGAAAAGTTCAATTTAAATAGTATCATACGGAAATAATGTTCAGAGCTGTAATAACATGGATATATGAGTGAAGCATAAGTTAAGTGAGTGAGTGTGGAAGTATATGGTAGTTATCAAATCAATATGCAAAATTGAATGGCGAAGGAGAAAAAAAAAAAATTCACAGTGATACATCAACAAATTCCCAATGTGGACGAAAAAAATTCTCTCCTCCATCTGATATTCCTCGAGTGTACTTTTTTCCGGGGTTAATTCCACATCAAACCGGCTGGTTCGTCCTTTTTCCGCTCTCTCGCTCTCATGGATTCTCCTCTCAACCCGTCCTCTCCTCATCGCCCCATCAACCTCGGCAAAAGCCCCATTGAGGGCAATGCACACGAGGGTTTCTCGTTTCCCTTTTATATCATAGAGCCCATATGCAACCCTCAGTCTCGCCTGTATATCCCCCGAAGTATAGTCACTGCTTGCATTCATATCGCAATTTCCATCATTCGATTTTTTTTTTCTCTCTTGTCTACCGAGAAAACTCTAACATTGCATCAGCTGTACTCTCACTCTTCATCCCCCACTCCACCCGACATTTATCTTCCCTCTCTCCCTGCAAACATTTGGCCACCCCAAAAATCAGGGGTAGCGTGTTCCCCAATTGTAGCGTAGCCAAGAGAGAAAGAAAGGAAAGAGAGACTGAAGAAATGAGTTGCGGGGCACCAACAACCACATACACGGGACTGTACCCTTACTGTCTTGTCTGTGCACATTCTCTCTTCGTCGCCCCTCTGTATACATGCACCCACTCTCCCTTCTCACCCCACCATTACCTATTGCCACTCTCTCACAGTCCGGCATGCGCATCGGCTGCGACGCGCGCGCTCCCTCCCAGTCTTCGGTGGGCCGTCGTCGTGGCAGCTTCGCGACTCGCTATACCCACGCGCCTTTTTTTTAACACACGCTACTAGCGCACATATATATCCATATATATATATATATATGTGTGTGTATATAGATATATGTATATATATATATATATATGTATATATCACGTATCTATCTACGTGCATATTAATACGTGAATAAGACATTATTTTATATTTTGAAATAACGTGGCGCAAAGCCTATTAAAGAAGAACAATAAATTCCTGAATAACTGAATTTATGTGGAATAATTGAACGCGTTACGCCAATCAGTTATTGACGCTGAAAAAGTTGGCCATTGTTGTTATATTATGCTATTACCATTATCGTCATTATCGTCATTATTACTATCTGTATTGATACAATTTGAAAGCATTTTAATTGTCTAATTGCACGTGTAATTGTGGAATCTATGAAATTTTCTTATATGTCGCGAGGACGGTCGGTGAGACACATTCTCGACGGAGCGTTGCAGCGACGCTTGCGCCGCTATTCGATAAGCAAAAGTCGATGAGATAATTGTCCCTAGTGTGTTTCTGTGCGCGAGTGCAATATATACATATATACGAAACAAACATATGTATATGTAATTAGAAATATATGAAGTTAATATGAAAATAAATTGAATAACAAGAGCGAATTGAATGTGGAAATATTGAACGAGAGAATTAATAAAAAGTACAAAGAAATTGTGTGCTACATTTCCAATACTCTGAGCAGTTGGATACGTCGTTAACGCGATATGGATTGGGCGGTCAAGGCGCGACGAACGTAAGTTTGAAAGCAGCGAAAAAAATGAACGAGTTGAAAAATATTGTTGTTTTTTTTTGGTTTTACATGAAAAAAAATGAGGCGGAAAATTTTCTCTAATTCTCCTGTTAACACGGATGATTAGTGTGTTTGTTTTACTTATCGACAACATTGTGTATTGCAGTGAACGTTGGTGAAATCTTTATTTTGATTTTCATCACAGTCTGGTTTAAATAATTTATAAATGTGTGTGTATAGGAAACAAATGAAGTGTATATTAAAGTAGAAGATAGGTTTATTGATTAGCCTGCAGGGAAAAAACGAATACTGGAACACGCGAAATTGAGATTTTCATGTTTGAAGCTGATTGTTTGTAGTGACAATGTCTAATTTTCACAAAGTGAAATGATTTCGCCTACGTGAAGTACATGAAACTTCCATCTGGTTACACGGATAAACATGTTAGAGTCGGCCGCGAAAAAATCTCATCTATTTTCACCACACTCGTAATTTCTAAATAATATTGCAGCGTGAATTTAGTGAATCATCTTTTTGTGAATTCGTGAAATGTGAATGAATTGAGCGACTTTGCGATCTCTATTTATTCCTGTTTATACACATCATATTGAAAAATTCTTTACCAACGTTAATTTTGTCAATTTAATTGTGATGATACTTCCAGATGTGGTGATGAATTTTTATGTAGCGGTATTTTTCTACTTTTGGAAAACCTGTATCATGTCACAACTATCTAAATGGAAACACTTCCGGTGAAATATGTAAATATAATATTCAATCATTCACACTCTCGAGAACGTTGCGGGTCACTTCTATCCAGTTTATTTCAAATTCAACAATGCCTTCATGTCTCAATCCCATCCTTAGTTTAATACGCTTGCAATAATGCTTGTTTTGTTGAAATTAGTTGGAATTATGATTGACGCACGTCCTCCATGAACTTGAGAAGTTCTATGAGGTTATTATACTCTCGAGTCATTCATTCTTCATGCTCAGTTGCGTGAGTTATTACATCTATATATAAATCGCTACATGGGAGGAAAAACTCGTGTCTAAACCAAAGCTTGCTTCACACCGCTCACTTCGCGTATTGGATGTACACTCTTTTCCATTCGCGTCGTTATACACACACACACACACACACGTGTCTTAATATCTCTGTGTAGATTTCGTGCGCTGTATATTATCATTTTCTCAAATTCTCCTAGAATATTATCATGAAGAAGCATTACACAAGAGAGGATGAAAATATAGATAAATCTATATTAAATTCTGACGTCAGGTGTTATGTTATATCGGATAACAAAGAAATGGTGTTGATATATTTCCATGACATGGTAACAGTAATTCCCTTTATTATTTCCATCTATAAACGATAGAAAAACTCATTCGTGCGAACAACTATGACATGTAAGATGGTGATATCGTGGAAGTAGCAAGTTCTTAATTGACTAGTGAATTTTCTCGATTATTAACCCTAGCAGGGCTAACCGTAAAATGAGCACCTTAGGTAACTCGTCTGTGTTCAACACTCAGCTGTTTTCTATTGTCTAAATTCCTCCTCAATAATGAAAATTTGTTACATCGCCTTTTTTTTTAACCAAGTGCATGCAATAAGTTATACGTTTATTAGTCCATCCGTCCAATTTCCATAGTTGTATAATGATGTATTGATAATGGGAATCCCATTCTTGACGGAAATTAAGTGCATAATCACATGGTGACGATTGATATATTGAATTAAAAATCAGGCTATTCAAAATGCAATTGTAGTAATTCATTCTTCGAAACTTTTGTTTTATTCGAAATTTTTATTCATAGAAAAATCAAAATTGATTATCGTCTGTGCAATTCCACATGACAATTTATTCGGATATTACACTTTTCCATGACCAGAATTTTGCGAACTTCGTGTACTGGTGCAGAATCTCAACGTATAAATCCTTCAATTAAATGGCCATTCACCTTGTTCGATTTGTCCAATGATACATCGTAATTTACTTTTTTACCGCATTATAAATCAATTTTTCTGAATATCTGTGCTCGTTGACTCATATCACATCACCAATTTCTCTAGTTATAATTTATTAGAACGCTTCGCTCATATGAAAAAAAAAAGGCGAAGGTTGATGAGTAAACCTGAAGAGATGTCATTATGAATAACTCGGAAGAATCCAAGTGCCCTTCAACGTATGTATATACGTGGATGCATTTGCTCATATGTCAGATGCAGAAGTGCTACGATATTTCAGAAAATTCAAAAGATATTCTCTCATTGTTCCATTATACTGTGAAACGTACGGTTCGTTAATTCATATGGTATATTAAAATACAACTCACAAGAGTAATCGCAGCATCGAGCATGTCTTTTACGCTCAGCTGTTGGATAAAGAGGACGAGTATATAATCAGGCCGTGTAGTATTGTGTATATATACATATGTTAATATGAGTATGTGTATCTTCAGCATATTTATCATTCAATTTGTGGAACAAAAAATGTTTTGCATATACATTACTCGATGACATTATTGTGACATTAATATTATCGTTATGGGGTATTCAATTTTTTTTAATTAATACTGGAATAATCTCTGACTACTCAATTGAAATTATTTACGCTTCAGTTAATATATTTGTAGGTGTCACTTGTTATTCGAGTGAAATTGAAAGCAATTGAATGTACATGTGTATGTGTAAGTGTCTATGTACGAGCGTGAGAGAAAATTTCGACAAAAATTCGATCAATGCAACAAATGAACTCGCTTCTACATATACAATTACAGCTCGAGAGGACGAAAATACACGAATCTCTTTCTACTGCGACAAACATTTTATTTTTTTTTATTCTTCTTTACGTTTTATATTTATTTATTTTTTTCGTCGTTCTCCTTTCTGTATTTTCACTCAGTGTGAGAACGTCAAGTGTGCACGTCCGAACGAGGAAAATCGATAAAACACAGCGCGATAAATTTCAACAAAGCATACATACATACATACAGACACACACGTGTATACTCTGCTGCTGCTTTCTCTATAGCTGTGAAGTTAAGAGGAGGGAAATAGCGAGGAAAAGAAAAATAAATTGAAGCGACTCGGCGAGACGTTAAAAGGGATTGGAATGAAGGGAGCCAGGGAGAAATAGTGGAAAAATAATAATAATAAAAGGAAAAATAAAAGTGATGGAGCAAATGATGCGTCCATTGTCTCCATTGATCGATTCGTATGCCTCATCGACTGTAACGATCTTCAGGCTTTTAAAAGCCATCGATATTTTCAATGAATAAAAAAAAAGGAAAACAAAAAAAACGAGAAGTGAGAGAAACAAGAGGAAATGTAGGTGGAAGACAAATTGATGATGCTCGGTAAAAGTGAAAAGGTGTACAATTTTCATTTGTACGTGAACAAAGCAATAACATTAGAATATGGTCTATACATTGGCCATGTTATACCGGAAGTTGAAAAGGATATCGGAAATATGAGAGCACCGTGTCATTTGAGACTCGACTGTGACAATAACCAATTTTTTTGTTCTTGTTTTTTGACAACGTATGAAAACGCAATTGCGCGATGTAAAACGCAATACCTAGCACACACATAACTAAATACCAAAAACAGTGTGGTTTTAACGACAGTTTCAAGTATTTCTGAAATTAGACAGTTGCGATATGCTTGTGAGTACAACACACTTGGAGAAAAAAAATAGTATCAGGTATGACAATTCAATTTCAGTGATTTCATCATCATCCGTATTGAGATTAGAAATTTGTCAAATTCAATTAACAATTTTCCATAATAATTATCGATTTGAATTGAAGTCAATTGTATGTTTTGTGTAAATGTTTTAATTGAAGATTGTAAACTTTTGATTCCTCCAGATCACAACATAATTTTGGATTAATGATGACACAGATTTTAGAGCCAAATTCAAAGCTTCGGTTTAAGACCTTCCATTTGTGTTGAATAACTACGTCCGACTTTAATTTAATATTATGGAATATAAATTCATGTCATATTCTCATAGTGATAGCTATACTGACATTTTATATGAATCACAATCGGCTTTACCAAGAATTATTGTATGATAATACCCCAAATATTTAACACCGTACGTGCAGTATCACAGCTACATCATATGACTATTATACAACTATCTAATCTCAAGAATACAACTGTATTGCCTCATAATTATATTTAATATTATTGCAGTTATTTTATAGGCAACAGAGCTAAAAAATATTATTATCCATCATTTTTTCCGTACTTCTCCATACTGCGATATTTTCACTTTCTTATTATTCACATGTTTTCGAACATTTGAAAAAACGCCACTAAAACACAGCACAAATGAGGAAAATAAACATTTGATATTGGAATATTTATAACCAAATTTGCCTGTTCAGATATGCAATCTTTTTGTCAGCCACGATCAATGATTGGGCAGAGTTTCATGCATACATGGGTGTTTGAATAATATTGATTGTGCTGAAATATATTGCACGCAAGATGTTCGAGATGGAGATAAAAAAATTGTTGATAGCAAGGCGAGACTGTATGAGAGAGAAGGTGGGGAGGGAGAAAAAGAGGGAGACAGAAATATAAAAAAAGTTACGCGCGTCTGAAGGTCTTTCTCATGGTGATTGCAGTAGAGATATATATCTACAATACACCCTGGAGACCAGTAATACCCATAATTATATGCCACGTTGCACAATACTACGACAACACAACAGAGATGACGAGGGGAGTCAAGGGGTAATCGTGAAAAGGCCTCCCGTGGACTTGATCCACTATTTGACTCGATAAAATGATGTCAAGTGAAAGCGAACGCCGCGTGCGCGCAAGTATGAATGCTTATAATCGCAAATCAAACGGCCACGCAACTCGATATGATCAACATCTCTTTCCTTTCAAATAACATTCATGAAAAATCACTGACCACTTGGAAAGAGAACAATTTCAATTAATTGTTTCAGAGAGATATCTTTATCGAGAAATAATGTATTTCATACGAAGCCGCTATGATAAAGAATACCAATTTCTGCCACATTTGGTCGCATTCGTGAATAGTTAACAGATGAACATATCAATCGAATGGCTAAAGAATGTAGTCAATTGCCCATTTCGTGATATGGTACTGTTAAAATTTCGGGATGAAAAGGACTCGATACATATCTGGATTGTCAAAGAATCTGTGAATACTGAGTTGAAATGAAATTTTATCCCAACTTATATCTTAAGATAAAAGCCCTTACATTGAGCACACGCTCCGCACAGCGCGTGTAATCCCCTGGTAAAATAAAAGGGAGACTATAAATCCTGCCCATCAGAATAGATGCAATCTTTTATAGTCCAAACGATGTTTTCTTATATTGCAATGGGGAAGAAAAGTACTAAAGGCGTGAGAGTCTTGGCAAAATTCGGGGGAAAAAAAAAACAATCAACTCAGTTCCATACTTTCGTGTCATCATGATATAACATAATTGAGGACCTTGAGAAAAATCGCATGCGTGAATAAAATCAATTATTTAGAAAGTCAATACTCGAAAGATTGTTCAACATTCTTTTGTATCAACCTCCATCATTCATGAAGAATAGATGATATTTTTAATAATGGTTAGATGTCCATTGGTGAAACTTCTATCCTTATTTGGAAAAAGGCTTTGCTTGTGTGCACCCCAAATCTCAACAGACGGAGAAGCCGAGGCAGGATGTTGCTACGCCGCCTGTTGCTGCCTTACACGTCTTGTTGTTCATCCTATTCATCTCTCAGCATCACCACTCCCATGTGGACTACAATACTCATATCCTCCACCTTCCTACTCTGTCCTTTAATCCCATAACACTGCGTTGCTTTATCTCCATATCATCCGCCTTGTTCTGGCTCTCGTTCTTAGGAGTATGCATACGTACTGCTCTGTATATAGCTATCTTCATCAGTCTAATAATTAAACGAAAGAAACACCAGAGCATTCTACACATATTCTGTAATATATGCATATATGTAAATGCGTTTTTTTTACACCATACAAATTTTCCTTTTTATCTGAATAGACAAAAGAAATTTATCATTCGCATAAGTACAAATAAAAAATAAATATTGAGAAAAGGGATGGTGTTTTCAATGAGTCAGGAGGGCACAAATATCATCGTCTCAGTCATCAATCTTCAGGATAACTCTTAACAATTAAAGTTGATCATGATTAGTATCATTTCCATTATGTAAGTGATAGAAAAATAGCCGTTGCTAAGTTATCTGTTTTCAGATGAACAAAAGTAAAGTTAACTATGAACAATAAAGTAATTTCAACTCTACATGTTAAATTTAGTATTGTTAAGCCATGTTTTCCATGAATTTTCGATACTTCGCACAGTATTCACTAAGAAGTCAAGTAGCATGAAGATTATGTTGGAACAACATTATTTTGATGGTAATTCTGTCAGGAAATTAGTTTCATAAACTTTAAGTGAATTTGAATAAACAGTTCTGCGCAACACACATAGTTCAACATATCCTGTTTATTGTTATTTGTTGTCATTGTTTAATGTTATTAGACATTTCGTAAATACTCTGTTTGATGTTCATTGGTGACTGAATAGCATATTTTGCTGGTATACGTTTGAAGATTTAACGAAAACCATTCCCTTATTACATCAGTAATAGATCTCTTCAATGTTACAACAATACTTGCTTGTGTTCATCAACGATGTAGCCACTTTGCTGCATTTACCCACTATTATGTTTTTATTGTTTGGTGAGATCGTGAACATTCGATGGTGGCCGCAAAGAAAAAGAGAGTGATAGCAAAATTGGTTGAATTTCGGTTACAATGACCTTCAGTGAGGTTTTACATCGGTGTGAGAGTGTCGGCACTACTTTTGTGCCTTCTAAAATATCACTGTACGGCCTGAAATCGTTTCGTCTAACGGACGGTTCGTTAAAGCGTATATATATTAAATAGTCACCAACCGTTCTCTCTGTTTCCATGCCGGAATATGAAAAGAAAAAGAATGAAACGTATTTAACCTTCTTGACGAGTCAAATACTTTCTAATAAATCCTGGCACCATTTCGCAAATGTTTCAGAGAAAAAATAAATTAAATAGGTGGGAAACTAACTCTCGCTTCTTTCTTTTGTTCTTTTACCGCATCGTGAAATATAAATTAATTTCAGTTGAAATAAATCGCGAACAGAAAGGCAGTGAAAATTTTTTATTATATTATTGATAATGAATAAATAAAGTTTTTGAGAATTCTTTTATTCTTCGGCGTATTACGAGATAATAATATCGAGTACTGACGCCTATCCTATTTTTCTTCTTTCAGACTGGGCCGTTTCGTACCGAGCAAAAATGAAGACACGAGGTATAGCTTTTTCCTCTCTCTCTCTTTCTTCTTTTCTTTTCTCTATATCTATACAGATATATTGATACAATATGAAGCTCAACCTTTTTTTTTTCATCCTCATCACAACGTATTGGAGGCTGGTCTAAAGTAACGTCAGGATCATCAAAGAAAAAAGGAAAAAAAAAAGTTTTATTTTTCGGGCGTGCGTGTATTCCAGTAATTTTTTTCTATTTTCCATTTGTTCATTGTTTCATCATGAAGATTATTCTGAACTTTCACTCAATAATTCATGTACAATATTATTTACCTAATTCACATTGACATATTATGTGATAGAATACCAGCACAAATAGCTCACACTATCGATTATTATATAAGACTACACTTAAAATCATCAGGCTCATCGTGATATTGAATATTCATATACTCAGAGATCTCTTGGAAGGAAAAGGACCAATCTAGATTCCAAGAGGAGTATCCAAATGAATACGTCGGAACAAATACAAAAAAAAACTGAAGCGGATAGCGATATTGGAATAAAATACGAAGGCAAACGCAGGAAGTGAACATCCAACATTTACTCGACACTTCCACTAATGTCATTTTAAAAATTTTGTTACGTTACTCTTCAACAATATCGTGAACTGAATGTAATTTCATTGAAAGTTAAATGAGTTCCTGTAATCATCACAGAATTGTATGTAAATTGGGATACCTTGTGTAACTTTCATTGTCAACAAAATGCTAAATATGTATGTAGACTGACAAAAAAGTTACACGAGGTTCTGTGTTTATAACAAGTTGGCTTGCGGATTGTACCGAATTCTCGCCGCTCAAAACTAATAATTATGTCTTTATGTAACTTTCAACTAATTCAATATTTCCGGTGGTTTGAGCATTCATGAGGTTACATGGGATTTCCGAATGAAAATGTTGATACTAACGAACGTCATGCATGAATTATTTGTCAGGCAATCTCAATTTTATATAACATTTCTCGCCCCTGAATGGTCACTATACAATACAGTTATCAGTCGAAATAAAATATTTAAAGGTTCTTTGGAGATTGTTCGAACTTTTCCAACTAAAAATAGCCAGATATGGGATGAAGCCTTTCAATTTGTTGTGCTATGAAAAAATGTTTGCCCGACTTATGGAAAAACATTTGAAACAAATCAGATTAACAGTTCTAGAAATATAATAACCGTTCTTGGAAAAGTTGTTTCAAAGTAAACACATTCAAAGTCTCAACACGTCTAAAGTTTTACTTGCATGCAGTGTCAGTTGATAAATTGTCACTTGAAGGGTTTCACAAATTCCAACTCGAAATTTTTTACGTATATCCATGAGATCTCAGCATACTAGATTTTGTAATATTGAATAGATATCAATGACTCAAGCATTTTCTCTGCTAATTGAGATTAGACAACTTGAAAATCTGGCTGGGTTGTTATTTCGGCCAGAGGTTCATTATTCCATTCAGCTGATTACATAGAAAGTTGTCACCAAATACATCAACATGAACAGCTTCGGTATATTTCAAATGTTAATTCCCAAGATACAAAATAAATATGTAACGACGAGAAATTTCAATTTCTATTTGGATGAGTTGTTCTTCTGGCCAAATGAAATTAGTCTCGATAAAACTAGGAAAAAAAATCGTTCATATTACGAATATAACGGAATTCATTATGCATACATGAAATGACCCCTAATATAATCCAAAATTGGAAAGACAGTTCCTTATGTTGGATTTGCATTCTTCATTAATTGAATGATGAATTTGTGACACAATCTTTTGTTCCAAGTTGAGGAAATTCAATTAACAAATAATGTCAGTTATCTTCATAAGCTTTAATGACCGTCAATAATAAATGAGAAAAGAACTGCCTCACCCAAACGATGAGTAGGAATAATTGTGAAATTGTGAATTGCCCACCTTTTGACTAGAAATATACATATGATTGTGAGTGATGGATGAGAAACATTTAGAATGCTTAGATCTTTCGTCCGTTTGTCCTCAATATGATTTTGAAACACGTGTGGATGCTCATTTGGATTAGTTGCGCATTTCAACGCGTAAATCCCGTTGAAATCCAATGAACGCCTGAGAGCTCATCGTGAGAGCCATAGGCTTTGGGCGTGGGTGGGCCAACGGTTTATTTGTAAATGAAAATAGCATCCTTTCTTCCCTCCCGTCGCCTCTCTCACTCACCTTCTTTCCATCGCGATCGTGTCTTCTCGTCGTGTCTTGGCGAATCTTTAATGCGCAAGCGCACAGCACTTCTCTCACTCTCATACACTTCATGTGACTACACCATCGTGTCGTCATTCGCATGGAGCAGCTGTTTTCATTCAACGTTGCTTGATCTTAGTTCACAACTTCCTTTGCCGGCAGTTTAATTGCCCATATGCGCCCTCAACTCGCGCCGTTTATTTATTTTTATTCTTATTTTACTATTTTTTTTTTTTTTGCTCTATTCATTCATTCCTCACTTTCTCTAACAAAGCTCTTTATACACCATACTCACCATCCATGTAATGCCTTCGATCGTTCAGTATTTGAATTATCAGCACTAAAAAAACAAGACAAAAGCAGCGAGAAAAGAAACGGAGGAATTTCAATGGGGAGGAAGAGAAAAGGTTGAGGAGATCGAACGAACTTGCTGACTGGTGGATGCTAGAATTTTGAAAATCGAAGATAGGAATTGTACGTTCTAGTATTACAAATCAATTTCATCCTCTCAAATATATGTACGGATATGTATGCTGAGAAGTAGACGGGACAAGTCACGTCTGTTATTAGATATCGAGAATGCATCTCCTGAGTTTCAATAGCTTGTTTGATCAAACTTTGAAATTTCATTGAAAAGTCAACGCAAAAGTTTCTCGTTGCGTCTAGTCACCCTTGAGAAACTTCCGACTGCCGTATAAAAGTGTCGGATGAGGTTTGCCAAATTGAACGACTTCTCTCATTATTTTCGGTTTTATTCTTGTTTTTATTCGTTCACTTTTGCATCATATTTATTTTACTTTCATACATACAAATGCACCATGCCGCGAGCGTATATGCAACTGCCAATATCAATATATACAGTAAAATCTCGTGTTTCGCTTCACCATCGACAGAAAGGAGTAGAACTGTTTCGCCTCAACGCTTCTATGATTTCCACTGAACAGCAACACTTTACTTCACAGAACGTTTCCTACCTCTTGTGTATTTCACGATTGACTTATTTTCTCGATCTATGTACTTTCCTCGTTCATCATTTCCCATTTTCTATTTCACATTCACAAAGGCGTCAATAGCACTGATACTTTCTGACGATTTTTTACACTGTGCGCTCCTCCGAATAAATAACGGCAAAATGATGTCTGTAGTTTGTAGATAAATTGAAGCAAAATAGGGACAACTCAATGTAATTCCAATTAAAGTTACATGAGTAGATAGTTACAAATTTGAAATGAATGCATTCCTCCACATAACTCTTGTTATTGCAATTAGGAAGAATAATTTTCACGCTGTTACGGTAGAATTTTTTTTCGCGCTCGACATAATATACTAAATTTTATAATACTTCCATTATAATTAAATACGCTAGATATCATATACTCTCTAAAACTGTTGCAATTACTGTTCAAATTTAGTCTTGACAATCAATCTCGAAATTTTCATTTCATTATATTCCCGTCTTATGGTTCTATATGTCCAAGAGTTCTACATATTTATATTTAGAAGAAATGGTTCAACATATATAAATATTGGGAATAACGGGAATTATCCCGCGATTGCAGAGGAGCTGAAGTGAGCACTTCAAACTTGAAGTCTCTCTATTAAGAAAAAAAAAAAAAACGAATTACCCAAGGTAGTACAAACTTCGATGACACTCTTCTGAATTTGAGATAAAGTCGCTGCAAAATTGTAAATCGCAAGAAACAACTGGGTGATCAATACTTTATTTTCCATCTGTCCGATTCTCACTTTCTGTCCAGAGACATCTACTAAATAAATTATATAAGAAATCAATACCAGTAAATAGTAGTATAGCATGGATGAAAGATTTCTATGATGAATTTTGAATTGGAATACTGTTCTTACTAATCTGTCGACATAGAAATTGAATAGGAACGTCAGATGTATGGTACAGTTGAAGAAAGATACGGTTCAATGAACTGAGTTGGAAATACTTAATAAATAATATATCGAAATAGTATGAGGTGATAATGCTGGATTCTTATTGATTTGAGATCCAATGGTTACAATATCATCAATTTCTCATTTTTTGGGATCAAATGTGAGCTTGAGAGAATAATTTATTGTTTCACTCATTTTCAGATTGAAAACCACAGAAATAATATTCATTCAATACAGAGCGCAACTTCCCCAGAAAAACTCATCGTAAACTGTCAAATTTCATCGTATTTGTTATAGTCAACAGAATAAATCCCAAGTTAGAAATGATAAAAAAATATTATTCTACATTTAGCTGAAGATTTGTGGTTTTGCTCACAGACTGCGCATTTGTATATGTGTGTACATTGATGGCCATGCCTCTACCGAACGGGAGAAGACACACATTGAACCCTCAGGCTAACGAGTCCTAATTGGGTCCTCGACGTCATGTGCTCATGCCATGGCTCCCGTTTAATCGCTTCGACTTCCGCTTCGCTCTCTCGAATATTCTCCAATGTTTCTATCTCTCTGTACTGCTACTCTCCACAACCATTCTCGGCAGTCCTAATGACCCCCCACCCCGTACCCCCTCGCCAAAAACCGCCCACGACTTCATTAACACAGGTTAGAGTTGATGGTCCTAATCAACAAACGACTTCCGAGTGTAGAATCACATTTCTGATCATCTAATGCATGGACACATTTACTCATAGCTGTATAACTATTTAAGTGAATATTATTTATTATCATGATACATTGAATTCATCTGTCCCATAATTTATATTTCTGATATTCTACTTTATGTTTAACAAGAGTGTGATTTTGAATTGTAGCATTGTGGAATAAGTGTGTGAAATTTATTTGGATAAATTTTAAAACAAATTCTCAACACCTTTCACTGGAAATTCGAACGTTCCTTATAAATCAAAAGACAAATATTGTGTTTCTCAAGCATTTATATTCGTGAAATGGCCCATGTGCATAGGTAATTATTGCATGCATATATCTATATTGATATATGAACGTAAATGCTGCTGAGCAGACTCGACCGTCATTTGCCCACAGTGTGCTGACCCATTTGTGAAATTGCGCGACAGTATGGTGTACCACCGTAACGTAAAGTTTGCTACATACACATTCTCATCATACACTACATTGCCTTCTTCAATGTGCAGAGAGAAGGCATTCAAATGTTGGTGTGGGGACTTGCAACACTTTACGAATTAAGCAAGGGAGACATATACTCAAGAAAGAGGTTGAGTGTGCTTGCTTTGCACTCGTTGCTTGGCTGCCTTTGCCCTCGTGCTTGTTGTGCCATACACACACCTCAAGGCTACACGAAATTTCGTTTCGACTCCACAGCTATTTAGCATCTCGCTCACTCCTCGCAGACCTTGACGCTCCTATATCAGAGGAAAATCGTCTTTACTGTTCAACTGTATACCTAATATGAAGTTTTGCTCTGCTCATTAAAATGTTATCCTATTACCATGATTGAATTTCAAACATTCAACACAATTAAGATATATTTTTATGTAGAAGAGCTACAGATGGGAAACCTAAAAATATCATTTTATTATTCTGTGAAGAGAAAATAAATGGTTTGGATAATGGACAATATAATTTTGATCTCAATCCAACAATTGTATGGACTGATCAATTGAACCATAGATATCATTAACTTCCAAATGAGTAAAATATATTTGATTCAGTCTTTCGTGTTGGATGAGAAAATATGAAACAAAACTCCCCGCTGCCCTTTCATAATAAATTTCTATCTTTCCTCATTCTTCTACTTGATCACATTTAATTCATTTTGAATATATATTCAACTCAAATGCTTCAATTTCATTCATGAAGTGTGACTCTCGGTGTTTTCTTTCATCTGCCCTCATAATTATTTTTATCTTCTTCACAAATATTATTATTATTATTATTATTATTATTATTATTATCATTAGTATTCGAGAGAAAACCAACGCATGATGGGTGGACAGAATACAATCGTGTTCATTCGAAGCGTATTTCTGTTCCGCGAGTATATTCAACACTTTCGCAACGTCACGTGTATGAAACATGTTAGGATGTCTCTTAAGTGTGAATACATATGCATACATGAGTGTATTGCAGTCTTCGAATTGCACCGTAAATCTGTGCTCTGTTGGCAATATATCGGCAAAACATATTCAATAACTAACGGAACAGTCTCCTTTGTTCCCAGGATTATTTTGTATTCAGAAAAATTTCAGCGGATTATTCTGTTAAAATGCGGCAGTAATATTCGAGCTGTTGAAATGTATAGTGAGGGCTCATTCAATTTTTCTCATCAGCTATATAATGCGATGGTGCGTATACTGCACAGCTAACTGTCGTCAGCCACTTTCAGATAAATTCTACATTATCAACAATTATGATTATGATGACGCACATAAACCTCGTCCGTTGAGCTCTGTGCATGATGCAAGTTCACGGGTTTTTTTTTTCTCCTATTCTGTCACCCCAGCGACAGCTGATATATTCTCAGAGACTATTGACTGTCAAGAATTATGCGCAAAAACTAAATGAACGATAATGTTCGTTCATTTTTCTTTCGCCTGAATAAAACCGTTGTGTAAACGATATTCACATAAAGAGTGTTGTGTCATTGGATATATTTTTTTCCGATTAGAGTTAATAATATGATATACAATATAAAAAAAAGATACTAAAGATTGTGGGAGCTCTGACCGATACCGGCACTACGCTTGCGAGACGACGTTTCCTCAAGGGGGGCCCCATATGTGCGCAACCATACATACACGTCACGTTTGTTTGTCGGTTGTCCCCCATTTGCGCTACAACGTCCTGGGGGAGAAGTGCACACACTTGAAAACTCAGACCACCACAGAGATTATGAAAAAGAAAGTAATGTGATAGTAAAAAATTCTGATCCATCAATTATTATTCGAAACAAATATTTATTTCCAATTTAATCTCATTATGTTGAGGAGGTGAATCATTTTCTACTTTGGTCAAACAATAGTGTAAAAAAGGAAAGCGTTTTTTTTTTCTTTCTTTCGAGGGCCTTCATAAAAGACCTCGTCCCTTTGGGAATTCTCACGGGTCTTTTGTCCCATCGGCGGTACCTGAAAGCATATATCCACACGGGGTTACTTCTCTATTCATATACACATAGTATAGAGACACTCCGACAAAATAAGCTCAATGTTTCCTGGGTGGTTCGTAAACTACATGACGAAGACGAGAAAGAATGGGACAAAGATAAAAGAAAAAGAAATTGAATCTCCGAGAGGGTTTCCATTTGGTTGCGTGTCCACGCACAAATCATAAGCACCCGCACGTCCGTTGCACGTGTCTTCGTGCATGGCCTGGGCCTCCCCCATCATATCCCGCAAAAGATCTACGTCTCCCATTCAGCATTGGGTCTCGGCTCGTTTCAATGCCAACTTGAAAAACGTATCGAATCTCAGATAGTTCTTGAGTACATTTCTTTACTACTACTTTTTTTTTTCACGACTGATATTTCATTTAGCGTTGAAATATATTTTAGGACTCTTAGCAACATCAATACCGATATGAACAAGTTTGCAAACCATCTGGTGACACGCCTTTATGTCAAGGAAAGGGAAACAGCCGCGGGCCAAAAGTCTTTCAGCTGTTGCCACGACGACAACAACGAAATGATGATGATCGTAATGATGATGAGAAACGTCTCATATGCTATGAGCGGCTTCCCCGATGCGACTCATAAATCAGTTCTTGCTCAATGAATCCCCATCCCAAGTCTGAATACTCAAAATTTTATCAACACAGAAAAACGGGGAGCTCAAGTGGATTAGGTAAAATACAGATATGAAAGTTCGGAATATCTGAAAAATAATAAAATAGAACTGGAATAAAAGGACAAAGAACCATTAGCGATAGCATGCAGAAAATTACCTAGAAAACGTTAAGTTTTTTCCATTCAAGTCAAAATTATCTTTGAGAACATTATAAAAAGTTTTTTCCCGATCAACGTACCATTTTTACATGCGAAACAAGAGCAAATTTCCTCCTTAATTAGACTGAACATTCTGAGATCTCGTTTAACTTCAATATATTTCTACCTCGAGTCTATCTATAAAAAAATTATTCAATATGACTCATCGTAGTAAACTATGCACTTCTCGTGGTAGAAGGAACTTATCAATCCCTCTTTGTGAAGTAACTTCCAAATATTCTTCTCATTATTTACAATTCGCTTTATCTTCTCTTTTTTTTTTCTTTTTTTTTTTTTTCTTGAATCGATATGATATATCCAGAGTCTTAACAAGGAAGTTTTATTCTTGATTTCAAGTGAATCTTATATTATTCTGAGAAATTTCAATTTCAACGAGAGTTTTTTTTTCATGTTTACCAAATAAAATAATAAAAATGGAAAGTCATGAGATTCGCTTTTGTCCGCTGATAGATAAGATTCCAGCTCCACCTCTTAAGAAAAAGTAGGATGGCTGTACAATATACTAAGTAACTTTTTGCATGCGGTCATCCTAGCCTCACTTTACTGCTTATTTCATATCTTTGACCCAGATATTCAAGTATTATTCACAAAGATCAACTCTCGACTCTTTTGTTTAAATGCCTATTCAACTGTAAGAGTTTCTTCAACTTGAATTTTTCAAACACTCATTTTCAGTAGCTGCTTACCAACAATGACATAATGTTCCCACAGGAAGAAGAAATGAATGCGGGACCCGCATGGTTTTCGGTACCTCTATTGTGTATAGTTTGTTCATGATATTACGAGTTGGAGGTACCATTAACTTAATTCATAAATATGCATATAAATAATATATTAAAATTGATTATTACCTTGGATATTATTAGCATGACCCAACCTTGCTATTGTTGATACCCGTGGGCGTCGGGTCGACACACAAAATATCACTTTAAAATTTGTCTGGGTGTAAATTTTGTATAACCGCCCAGTCATTTCATCCATTCATTACATTTTTCATAATCCAAAGCGTCTTGCCTGTGAAGATAAAACAACACAAGACAGACAGTGACTAACTTAGGGTGATTTAATCCTTGAAATTAATTTTCTTGTAGCTCAAAAAGGTATTCTAGATGTCCTCTATTTATTTCATTCTTCCATATTCAACATCGTGAGACTTATTTGCTAACGCGCGAATATTTTTTCTGCTCATTGATAGTGTTTTGCTTCTTCGTCCCATTTCCGCACAAGCTTCCAACATGTGGGTCATAATTCATCGTTTAACTACGGCAAGAGGACGTCCGTACTGTACGGAGCAAAAATACATGGCAGAGAAACGAGAAAAAAAAAAAAAAAGGACAGAGGGCTCTTATGGAAGAGAGCACTGGATGCGTTGAATTGAAGCGATTGTTAGTGTCTGACGTAACCACTTCGTTTCAAACGTTGATATTTCCTTTTGGCCACTGACTCATCTCATTCAAAGGGGCTGAACAGAGTAGCAGCTGCTAACGCCGCCAGTCATATCTTTTCAAATATATATAAATAAATGTTTATAACATTTGTATGATAAAAAAAGACCAGACAATTCCATAATTCTATGTGAACCACAGCGGACAATTCCAGCGCTCTCAAATCCAGAGCCATTCCGGCTTAAAGCAAGAAATAAGTTGTTGGATAAAAGACAGATCTACAAATATTTCGAGCATTAGTAATCGATTGACTAACCACGCTATCCCGAATTCAGTACAGAACGTTTTCAAAAAGTTCGAAGTAAATGTTAAACAGGCGCATCAGCATACATAATCTGCTTATAATCTTCTTCACCGTGTTGACACTATTGCCCAATACCTCAGCAATGGTACTTCATGTGCTTTTCCACTGACTATTTTGTCACATTGGAAATGAACAATTCTACATAAATCACGATGGCAATGTATTCTTGTCACCTGATGGATTCTACATTCTGAATGCTAACTGGGGATGTATCAATTCGATTATAAAGTATTGTGAGGTTGCAAAGTGGATCAATAAATTCTACCGTAGAGAAATTGATATTTCTACATATAATACAGATGTACAGGCTGGATAGGAGCAAGCATTCATACGAACTCAAAGGATGGCAATACAGCATGTCATGGCATCGATAATGCAAACTATTGTAAGAAATATACTAAATCTGCGACACTGAATGGGAGAATGAAATTGCATTGAATGCAATATCAGTTGGATCTTTCATTATTTGCTAAAATTCCACCTATCTGACGTCAAAAATATTTTCAAGGATATTTGAGAGACTCTGTAGAAAGAGAAGGAGAAGAATAAATGCGGCTACAAACTCATGAAGGAAACTATGAAGTTGGCAAGCGTCACGCAAATTTTTTTAGCTCGTGTGGTAATGATAAAAAATAGAATTTACAAGACGTGACTACGAATATTTTTCGTTCCAATTTTTCCAAACTAATCATTTATTTTATGTTCGTTCCATGTCAGCCGGTGACAAAGTAAGCACTCAAGATATATCTAGAAATTTTTCATAGAAGAACGAAAATGCAGGAGAATGGTTTTTTTATTTTCGCCGCCCACATCGTCGGAATAATCATAAATAAAGTCTCAATGGCCAACTTAATATTTATAACGAAAATATGTATTCTTCAAAATATCTTAACGATATTTCAAGTCAAATAAATATAAAAGCTTAGTCTACAAATATCGAGAACTGAATGAACAATTCGTAACTACATTCCATGTCAATGCTTATCGTTAGTGCTGACAGTTGTGGAATTCCATAAAAAGTATGACAATTTGGAAATAGAAATGTAAAATCAATTTGAGTATGTATTTCTGACAGATACAAAGAGACTAATACATAATTTACCTCCGAATTTTCTTTTTTTTTCTTGCATATCTCTGACTACCAATATTTTTCATGTAATTTTTTCCGCCCATAACTCATGTAGAACACAAGTTATCTAAATTCAATCAACTGCGAGGTGAAATCGCTCGTATTTCTCTACGAAATACAAATTTGACGTCATTATTACTGCTACCACAGGTGCATAATGTACGAAAAAACTGCAAAAAGTTCAACAAAGTTATGTTTAAAAGCGCAAATACAAATTGAAATGAAAAAAGAAAAAAAAAAAACGGAGAAGGCAGTGGAGAGACTTCGAATCGCTTCGCGAGCTGTTCCAAATACTTTCACTTGTTTCACGGCCATTAGTATCAGGCTGCTATAAATAGCAAAATATCCTTGTTATTCTCCTTCTCGGCTCCAGTACATACTAATCCCATCACTAACCCTTTTATCACGAGGTCGATCGATTTCATCTTGACCTGTATCTACTCTCACCCAATCTTCATTTTTATAGTTTCCTAACATAAAACTCATCATTCGAATAAAAAAAGACAGACACAACTCGATACCAATAAATTCTCTCTCACATTTTTTATCAATTAGGAAAGAGGCCTTGCCCTTTCATAAATTTATGTATTTCATCTTTTTAATTCATATAACTGGAATTGCGCTCCTCTCGTATTTCTTTTTATCCGCAAACACCTTCTCCTTCAATGTCTTTCAAGCCTCTCTCTTTATGACGATGGTAAACACAAGCATGAAACACACCACACAAACGCACAACAGACATGCATATATAGAAGAAAGGGAAGGAGAGTGACTGTGTGTGAGTAGCTGGCACGGTGGGGTCGAGACCAGACAAGGTCACGGCTACCAAGCGTCTTGCCGTTCGTTAAGCAGAGGCAGGCATTGGCGACTTATGTCGGCCATCTTGTAGCTCTCAACTACATTCGTTCATTTAATATAATTAAGAGGCGAATAATATATATTAACAATAAATACGTAAATATATAAATGGTAGCAATTGAAGTGTCTATCATATTGAAACTATTAAAGGCGTTGAATTATCTCAGTTTTTCGAATATTGCAAATTTTATCATATGATGACGAAGAAAGCATACCGACAGCTGTAGGTGGCGCGAGGCGTATGGCGTTAGGAACGATAATTTGAGAAAAAAACCAAACGAAGTTATGACCTCGTTGTAGCATGCAACAAATATCCCATGGATAGATCGTTATTTCGAGTCGTTTTAAGAGGAAAAACAAGTGACACCGAGTATATAAAAGTTGTGTCGAATTATTATTCCAAATGCAAGAAACGAGCGCATATCCAATGTGAATGGTATAACAATGACATTTACAATTGTTTAACTGAATAACGGAATAGTTTCATTATCATCAGTATTCCAACATGGTTTATGTAATGGAAAAAATCATTCCATAAAAATTTACTACAATTGCTCTATTTTTGGTGCAACAAATATAGTGCATGCATATGTATCGTTCTCACTGTTCATAGTATAATTTTCATAAGACAAATGCTCTGTCAAAGATGTTGGATAAATGTTCGTTTGTTTTCAACTATTTTTTGTTTTTCCAGTGAATAATGCCTGAAGTTAAACTAGAGGAGTTGTGAGCCTTGATCCCACATTTTCTTATCTCACGCGGTTGACATCCCTTGCATATTACTCTGCCTCCCCTTTATTTCTATTCTCTCATCGTCGTTTTTCTTCACCATAGCTTCTTATCGCTCAAACTCTTGAGAGTAAACGTCTGGGTTTATGATGTTACTTGTGTCCATTTGAACAACCAATTTTCCAGCATTGCCATTCCAGAGAAAATCTGATAAAATTCGTACTAATAGTACATATATACACTATTTGACGTTTGGCTACAGGAGATAGAGGGAATAAAATGGTATTAAGTTGTTAACAACTGTTCACCCAAAGATGTGGAATTTATGCTGAAGTCGGCAGAAAAACCTGTGAATAAATTTTTACATGAGTTCTTGACAGGATTCTTCGTAATCTTTTGTTTACTGTGCGAGCATGGTTAATGATTCTGAATTCGTATGAAATTTTAGAATCACGATGTGCATTCAATATGAATAAACTATTGTGAAAAGTTCCACACCAGTTTTGAATAGTCATTTGCATGAAGTGTATGTTTACGATCGACTTGAACGTCTGCTAGGAATTTCTCCTCAGTGTGTGTTTTTTTTTTTTTTTTTTTTTTTTTTTTTTTTTTTTTTTTTTTTTTTTTTTTTTTTTTTTTTTTTTTTTTTTTTTTTTTTTTTTTTTTTTTTTTTGTTTCGTAAATATACTCATATGCGACGAGATATTAGCATTATTCGATTTCATTGTCTACTCTTCTATTTATTGTTGTCCTATACCAATGCTATAGTTAGTCATGTATCTAATATATCTACATAGCATTCGTCGAAGCGTAGGGCGCCTTCTTTAATCCAGGACGGGGTGCGATAGTCACTGGGGCGGTCTCCACCAAGACAATGGTGATTGTCTCGAAAACGTTTACAGCCTAATTATGTGAACACAAGTCCGAGCATCGTGGAGTAACAATGCTATAACTCGTAACAATGTACGATTGTTCATTGTCCCGCGGCGCGTCGTCACATTTTTTTTGTTTCTCTATTCTTGATATTCTTTTTCTCGTTTTTTGAGTTGTACTATATGAATTGAATCTTTTTATTTCCCTGAGTATTAGAGGACGAATGTTAATTCCATTACGTCAAAACTTCCTGCTTTAATTTGAAAGATAAGAGTAATTGTCAGTCGCGAATTATAAAGGAGAGGGGGGTCCTTTGGTTCTTTTGTTTTTTTCAATGAATATGTGATACGAGATAACAGCATAAAAACCTCCAGATGCGTAATAGAAATTTGATGGAGGACAAACATATTGCGTCAATGAATAAACTGCATTTGAAGCTATTTAACTATACAAACAATTTTTTTTATATGAAGATGAAATTATATTTTATTTAGTTGTTGATTAAGTCTACTTTGTTTGATTCAATGGGAATGGGTGTAAAGTACGATTGGCCTTCAAAAATAACGATAGAGTGTAACGGTTCGAGGTTATCGGCAGCGATGAACCATCGCGCTCAATCCTCGCACATCACATACAAGGACAAATAAGAGGCAAGTGGAAACCTGTCACCATGACGATAAACCTACGTACACTATGGTGGAATATTATATAAATAAATGTTTGAACAAATAAAACGAATGATAGACTTGGCACGTGCGTGAGTGGAATACATAAGAGCACACGAGGCAATACACTATATAAAAATATCCATGTTATATACATATACACAAACATAAAATACCGTCATCGTGTGTTTCTTGGAGCCTTTCGTTTTTCCTTCAATGGTGAGGTGGTCCTTGAGAAAAATCTTCTTGCCTCGATTCACAATTTCATCATTGAGATCGCGAACCACGTAATCATGTATACACTTTCTAACACAATTGAATAAATACAAATAAATTGGTTGAAAGTGTAATCAGTAGTGAGGTTATTTGCAAAGTTTGTTTACAAATGAATGATTGATAACTAGTGGTTGAGAGAATCTGTCCATACCCAACTTTCCCACGATACTCGCACAAATTATTAATAATTAAATATATATGACTATATTTAATGTACATATATATATACCACGATATCCTTGTACCGACGTGTTTATTGCCTTTTTATTGGCGATCTCAGTAAACGTCATTCTAAAGTGAGAGCTAATAAGGACACTCAAGTGATAGATAAACTCCCCCTTCCCTCAAGCTTTGCTTGCACTTTTTCTTGCCATGTAATTCGACCTTTGGGATCGATTACGCGGTTGGTTCTAAAACGGTTGCTACTGAGAAATCTCACCTATATCATTTTTCTCTATTTACGGTCTTATTCACGCCAATCAAACAACCATACCCAAATTCTTGCCGCAAAATATAAGTTCAGTGTGCAAAACGCTTTCAGTCCAAGTGGACGCGTAAATAATTGTATACATAAAAAATATAATCATCGAAGGGTGAAAGTTATTCGAACGCGATAACGACGAGATCTTTGACTTATGTGAAAAAAAATTACACGTGTTATGTTTTTGTATTTGCTGTTTTTGCCATGTGTACACAGCCATTACAAAACAAATCGGACATTCAACCATACCGTGGTACTCCTGTACCATAAGGGGGTAAAGTGAAGAAAGAAACCCCTATAGAGACATAAGGGCGTATACATTTTTTTTTCCTCTAATATATTTGGAGCATGGGAGAAGAAAAAATTTCCTGTTTCTAACGTTTCTTTACGCCTTTATAGTTCCCAATACCGATACCAGGAGCCATAAGGGCATATGAATTAGTACACACCTTTATACCTTTTGCAACGTTGTATCTGAAACGATTGCTGATCTGCAAACCGTCATGCCACAGTCAATTTATCAACAATCGAATGAAATGGTTTCATCTCACTTTTTCTTTCTTCATTTTTTCGAAGACTTCGTATGATTTATCAATATCTCGTAACGCGATGTTATTTGCTGTAAATATATACTAATTATTGATGTTTCACACATGTTATGTTGGCGGATGCGATCCAATCTCATGGAAATATTCGCGTCATTAATTGATCGCGTTCAAAGATTGAATGCAGCCATGTATATATCGTTGTATTCTAATCAATCAATGTTTCATACGTTAAATTGTGCATTATCAAACACTGTGCCAGACAACTTGGCCTTTCGACATTTTCCAGTACTAGAAAAGAAAAAGGTAAATGTAAAAGTAAATGAACCAACATGATAAGCAAATCAAGGAGAAATTATATTCTCCTTTTTCCTCCAATTTTGTCGACACTTTCCCATTTGCGTTGAGACAACATCACGGCGACCTTTTTCACAATTACCAATCAAGTTCTCGTCACTGGGCAGGTAATGCAATTCCCATTACGCTGACAATTGATTGGAAGGGGGGAGTAGAGGAAGCAAAAGATATTCTGTATTCTATCCCAAGACCCAATCAATTTCATCCTTTATATGCCACAAATACTATATTATCAGAGACACGACAACGGATTTGGCAGCTTATATAAAGATATTCACTATACACAAATTCCATTCTCGTTCAATGCTCCATCAATCATAACAAAACGATCATCGTCGATTTACTAAAATTATAAAGTTATTTCACGTTCTCATGATTATGAAATTCATATCGTTCTTTATTTTTATTTATATTCTTCTATAAATGATTGTGAGAAGCGGTTGATTAGTTTCAGTCGTCATGTCCGTGTGTGAAAGTTCGTTCTGGAATATATAATTTAGTATCCTTGAGTATAAACACCCACCTTTTCATCCTGGCCCTTTTAAATTTCAATATAAAAACAGACGAGTATACGGCAAGACGATTAATATTTTTGCTCCAAATCTCTTTCTTTGCTATTCTTTTTTCATTACAGTCGGATAATTATACAAAAGACGTACCAACGTGCTGACGAATACATGTGTATAAGTATGCCTCTACAGACATTCCAACATACTCATGACCTTGTTCCTTTTTTTTTGTTTTATTCGTTGTTTTCTTTCTGTGTTTTTTGTGTTTTTTTTTATTCATTCTCTTATATTTCTTCTCAACGTCTCGGTCAACGAGCAGATTGCGAAAGGTCGTGGTCACAGAGGAATCCGTAATTGGTCGGGCTAACCCTCTCTCTTTCGTTTCTTTTTTCCAGTCTCTCCGAATACTCCATTATTCTTTTACTTCATTATTATCATGATTATTATTTTTTCTATTACTTCACTACTTACATATTCTGAATTTCAAATCACCGAAACAAATATATAATGGTAAAAGAACAATTGCCATAACGTCACACAGCCTTGCGTACTTTGAGAATTTGAGAGTATTCTTTCGTGACATACCAGGCGGTCTCCACAATTATTTAACTTATTTGTGTATGCAATTGTTTCAAAGTCCCAGCGGGAAGTAAGGAAGCAATAGATGGAGGGGAGAGCAGAGAAATGAGTGAGTATGTAGATATACATGAAAGGTTAAGAAGAACTTTCGAGTAAGTAGAAGTCTCTAGAGTAGGATGGTGTATAGTCGGAAAAATACATTACTCCCGAGACACCGGAATCGACAGAGTCTGCATGAGACTATATATATAGCAGAGACCGAATGGGATAAAAAAAACAAAGTGAGCGGGTGAGAGAGACGACAGAAAACCTGACAAAAGGTTTCACGTCTAGGGCTTTGGGGTTTGCACAACGCAAAATGACCCTTTGTCATGGCAGCTGGCGAACAGGTGTGCGCTGCAAGAAAGCGATCGAGTAGCAAAACCCCGTTCGTCGTCAGCTGTTACTCGAACAAAAATTTCCAATAAATTCATGTAACATTCGCAATATTAAAAATGATTTCAACAACTTCCCACTCTCTGCATTTAACTGTTGGTCTCCTAGATACTCAACTAAATGAAGCCGCAAGTTTTAAAAATTCGAGACAAAAAGTTATCCTCCCCACCACAAATACGATCAAGAATGGTATTATTCCCACTTTGTCATGACTACTGAGTGAGAAAAATTTCAGCGCGCGAAATACAAATCAATGATCAACATAATCCAAAATAGGAGAACATGAATAAGCAAGAGAGGAGGGAGAATTTCGACTCTGCCTCTCCAGGGGACATTGAGCCCAGAGTGTTCGAGTATTTAGAAGTTCTACAGTATATATTTAATTTTTTTTTTTGAAATTGTCATAGGGCAATGTCCATACGCAAAATCTAGTTCAAATGTACGAAGAGAAGGAAGACATAATGTTAATATTACAGATTTGTTACAATCACGTGCAGCTTGCCCTCCTAATATCTCCAACTCTTCGAATCGAGGGTGCAAAGAAGTGGCAGTAATGTCTTCAAGAAGAAAGAAAAGCAATCTATTGTATATGCAAAATGATTTGTACGTAACAAATGAATTGAATACCACAATCCCCTTTGAAAAGCTGTCATTCACTTTAGCAGATGTAATTTCTCCAATTTGTGTGTCAGACACTTCAATCCATATTGAAAAGTGAAGGTAGATAATCAATCACGAATTCTGTTGGAAACCGCATGTAATTATTGTTGCATGCACATAGCTATGCATGATTGACTCAGTATTGCAGCCACGCCCGAATAATAGCGACGAATATGCATAGACAAATATGATGCAGACATGTAGCATCTATTTGTCTGATTAAAACAACAAAACTCGAATACCTCCTACAGTTATCTATTTAGTTACTCGAAAAAACATTCTAATAGTTCGATTATTTTATAAAGTAAATAGTGATTCTTCATTACTTTTGGCCGTGATAAAAACCGCGCTGTTTCCATTCGTGTATATACAGCTGTGAACATTCGATAATAACAATATGAATGACACGAAGAATGAATGAGAAACGATAATACTTTCGAACGATTGTATGTTTCACAGGAGTCCAAATATATTTTATTATTGTAAATATACGAAAAGAATTTTCGATAAAAGTTACAGTGTTTTTACTATGAACTTAAGGCATAAAAACTTTAGTAATGTTTATAGAGAAATTGACAAATTTGTCCGAAAAATTCAAAAATTTGTTCGTGAAAACTCAATTTTTTTCTAAAATTTATAACTCTTACCAATGAACACTACGAAATTCGGACTTGAGATAAAAAAGTAATCCAATGTATCGATAATTAATTCCGTTTTGCCACTTTGCCTCAACTTTATAGATGGCACTGTGATTTCTATGCACACTTTCGCTGTGAATTTCATAAAAAAATTCTCTCCGAGTATACATACCACTCTTTAGGAAAAACTCGATGAAAAAAAAAAATAAAACCCTCTAAGCCATTCAAACTTTGAAACATTCAATATTATTCTAATTGTTACAAACAAAATTTTCATCGTTGATCACGTAGAATTTCTAAAAAATTTTACTCCATTGTCATTATGCATCAGCTATGTTGATGGTTGATGCATCGAAAAGATTCAACGACGAATAAATTAAATGTTAATGCTCGTATTGTTTATATGGAATCCGGATTTGCGATTACAGACATTAATCGATAGATGAATTACAAATAGATTATACATGGTTGTGTGGATGTTTTGCATTGTGTTATGGGCAAAGCAGCGTGTATATGTATATACGTCAACATGTATTTTCATATACAAGACATATACAAACCAGTATATCTTGATTGTCTCGCGGTATCCACGGAATCCTGGGCGCTAATCCCCCACCGTTACCGAGTTGAATTGGAAACCTCATTGGCAATCAGTGGAAGAGGTTGCTGTATGTACAGACTACTAACTGCTACTGGTGCTGCTATTACTGTTGTGTATTCTATGCTTGCGTGCGTGTTGAACGATAATCCCTCTCGTCCTCATGTACGTCTCCCTCCTATCGCCCCTTATTCCTAACCGATTGCACCGTTCCCGCAAAACATAGCCCCTCTCTCGTCTTCAACAGAGTTCTCCCTCACCGCTATAACCTCACGTCGTCGCTCGTGTTTGATCGATTCCTGCTGTTTCAACGTGTCAACGAATCTCCAATATTCCTAGGATATAGGCTTTCGCACGCAAATCCATTAGTGAAGCCGTATCCCCTCCGTTCCCGATCCCGATGTCACCCGATCATCCCTCCTCTCTATACATGATAAATCTTACAGTGCTATGTTTATAATAGTGGATAGATAGATGTAAATCATGGCCAATTACTTCGTTGCCAGTTCAACGACATTCACACAAAATAAACAATGAGATAAATTCATCCAGACATTTAATCTGCTATATCTACGTTGGCTTTTCGTTTTATTGCTATTGATATAACATTTATTTTGTTTACGTGTGTTTAATCAGCAAATATTATCTTCTGCCGGATTTAGAAAGTATTTCACGGTTGTATCAGGAATGACACATTTGAAATTTTCAAGGCCATGAATTTGCATATTCGTTGGCGATATAACGTTCAATGATAAAATGTGTTTCCGCGTCTGTCATGTAATTTGTATATGTACCTTTGTATACGTAGGTATATGTTTCTAAATGCATATGTATATTTTCACGAGACATAATGATCTGAGCTGTGCGTCAACTTCTATACCAGAAGTTGCGATCAACAACGTGATTTGTTGACATTTGTTCGAGTAAAAATGAAGACTTCAAGTCTAGGAAATCACAGACATGACACAGTCATTCGTCACAAACTCTGGTATATTCGTTCGGGTAAATTATTCTTTCTCAGTTATAAATATACATTCAATTCATAGATAGCATACCAATGAGAGACGAAAAAAATATTTCACCTTCGTTAGCTCCACCCCGCTCAATTCTTCAGATTATTTTGTAGAAAATCCCGACTTCCGATTTATATCTCCATTTTTCACTATTTCTGTTATATACTCGGTGTTACATATTCTGTCAATTCATTTTTATTCTGATAAGGTAATGTAATGTAATGTAACGATATCTGATGTTTAATGCGGATATTTACAATGAAATAATTGAAATAACAATCGCTGTGAGCTTGAAAAATATTTTCATTCATGGTGAATCGGTGACATTATCATTTTTCTATATAGGAATGATATATTAAATATTTTTGTTATCTCATCGAATTCATGATTGGAAATTTGTTGTCATTTTCCATCAGAGACATTTCGTAGAACCGTGTGCTTATACAGAAAAAATGGCCAATTCTCTGATAGTTGTGACATTTGGCGTTCATGCTTGTTATTATGCTATCTCAATGTAATTGGCCAATTCTCATCTTGTTCAAAACTATTATCCGACTTTCAAGAGATAGTTTCAACTCGTGATATATCCTGTAATTCAAATCGTGATGCTTCAATTTATCCCCATATCATCAAGTCTAGTTTGTACATCTTTATTCTGTCGGGATCCGTTGAGACATGTGTAAATCTACATAAATTACAAAAAAAGTTTTCGAAACATATCAACGAGCAAAAATACAATCACATATATATTCTGTATAGATACCATAGAAGATATGCGAGGGATAATACAAATTCATATGACTCAATTGAAATATTTCAATCGCCTTCGTTCATCCCGACTTTAGTTTCTAATTATTTGTTCCACTGAAATATTTACGTTCTCGTAATAGCATGATGAATGCGAATAAACAAGAAGCGGCGAAAGAAAATGGAAACATTCAGAGGAGAAAATAAAGTACACAGTAGACTCTAACCACTTTCATTTCGAAAGATACTTTTTGCGGGATCTTGCGGGTGTGGTGCATACAGAAAACAAAAAGCATCAAACGAATGAGATAGAGAATCTAAAGCATTGCTATGGAGCGGGCAAGAAAGTGAGAGGGGAGAAGGAAGAGGAGGGTGAGTGCTGGTAGATTCAGGCTGGTTTCGGTTTCTCTCTATCACTATCTCTCTCTCTCTCTCTCCTCTTTCGCTTGTTCGGGTGGGACCGAGGGGAAGTTGCAGATCAATACCGCGCGGACGCGCCTCTCTACGCCAATGTTCGATGTTTCCGCCTGGTCGTGTCTGCCTACCTATCCTACCCTGTTGGAATACACCGATGAACATTCAAAGTGAGGTAGAAGAGGAAGCGAGATGTACCATTGCGATGACTGGTGATACAGAGAGATGAAGAGATATAGATGCGAGAGAGAGTGTACCCAACAGAAGTGCTTGAATAGCCGTGGTTTATCCTCATACTCATCCTCTCTATCTTTTCTGTACTTTGCATTTGCTTCAATTCACCACAGCTCTCATGTCGATGAACGGCTGACGAGTTGTGATGTTGAAATTGTGCAAGTACGATAAATGGATACCGATATTCTTTTCCGTCTTTTTTACATGTTCGAAAACTTTTTTATTATTTATAATAGTATTTTATTCTATACAATAAGCAAATAGTTCAAATCCAACTATATCATACTTCTAGGAAGTGTTGAAGTTACGACATTTTCAGTCTAATAATGTGTGTTTTCACCCATTTCTCACGTATTTTTTTCTAGTCCTGTTTTTCAAACCAACTTGGACCCCCCTCCTCAACCCAAGACTAATAAATTTATTGCATTCACAATTACCTAATGCCAGCTGTGTATAATTTCTCGTTATAAGAATTAAATTTGCACTCATGGTTTTATCGCTCATAAACATTTAAGATTTGGTTATTCTAACTTGTAATATTGAAACGTTGTTTTTCATTCAATCGACATTTTTTTTATGGAAACATTTTGAATGTACTTCTTCGAATATCCATTCATCGTGTGAAACATTTTATCTGGACTGACATTCAATACTGTACCGTTGGGATATTGATGGTTACTCTTTCAGCCGCATTTCGTTATATGAAATTCAAAAAAACCAATGAAAACATTTGAAAGACCGGCTTATACTTTATCGGTGTATTTTTTGTCTGCTAACAAAAAAAAAGAATAAAAAAAAATATAATAGATCTCCAAATGGACTGAAAAAATATAGCACCCTAATGGATTACTGAATACATTCAAAAATCTAACAGTTATCATTTATTTCATATCTAAATGCAGTTTGGATCGAGATATTTTTTTACATGATCTCTACTACGCTAATGCAGTTCATGAATCCTAACAGGAAGTTTGAATCAGTGCTCTATCGATGCCGCAGCACAAGCCGCTAATAGCATTTCCCATCCAGCATTGAAATTGTGAAAATACTACGGATCTCACTCTCAATCACTCAATACCCATGTCGATTATAGCACGAATAATTGAATGAATAAGAATGTTTCCGTCGGAGATTGCCCGAGTAATCTTGTGCACGGGAAACACAGTGAATTTTCGTGCCAACATATTATATATACATTCGACCGGGAAGCGATAGAGAAACGATAGCAACTACAATGACGCTATGTACGTGACCACTTCCCATTTACCGAATCAGAACGGACAAAAGAAGTCATCGTTCCCGCCTCCCTTTTTTTTACCAACTATTAACAAAAGTCGATAAAACATGACACATGAACATATCATTTTCCACCATCACTAATCAGTGACTAATTCACAAACTAACTAAATTCACACATTGACATTGTTGCCTATACGAAAATGAATGGTCAATGAATCATTACGAAATAATGTCCACAAAAATCAGAGTTTGTACGTGAGCCTGAGTGTACGTTCGTATGTGTATGTATTGTACAATAAAAATTGCCCGACTCATCAATTGAATTGATTTCCTCGATTGAATGCTTCAATATGACGTCAGCATCAATTACAAATACACAACCTAAACGTAAATGGTTTTCGACGTCGACAATTCCACTCTTTTGATGCGTCACAGAACAAAAGCCGTAACTGCATCAGGTCTATGGAGAAAATCATTCGAAAATAAATGGCGCCATCGTTCAGGAGAGGACTGTTCGGGCGTATTGCGCGAACGGAAACACAGAACGGACAACGGAAGTGGCTAAGCTGACTCGAGTCAGTCGAGAGCACACACAACACACACGCGCGCGCGTTATACACACATATACTTCAATGAATATATATATATATATATATATATGTAGATCATATATATAGATCATACATACAGCTGAGTGAGCTGTTGTGTAGAGCATCGAGGGGATAGCACATGGCAAAGCATAAGTATAATCCACGTGTATCATCCATCCGTTCTTTCTCTTTTTCTATCAATGTTTCTCTCATCGAATCGACAGTCATTTTGTCACCCCAACGCTTTTGTTCTCGTTCCTTTTTTCTCTTTCTAGTGTGTAATGTTCCCTTCTTCATGCGATACGAATTCTCATACTTCCGTGAGATCATATTTCAATTTATCTTGTCGTTTCTCCTTTTCCACCTTCGGCAGTTATATTTATACAAGAGACTCGATGAAATATGGAGGAAAATGTTTTTGGAATGTACTGGTATAATTGCAGGTGAAAGTTAAATTTATAGTCGTTAAAAATTAATTGGGTTATGTCATTTGTCATTATATGAAGTATAAAAGGAATATCAAAATATAAAACGCTCAGAAGAATTGAATGAATGAAGAATTGCACAATATCGTAAAAGTTTCAACCAAATTGTGCTGAATTCGATTTGCCGCCCATTTCGACTTTACCTTCACTTTCAGTTTGATATTTCTTGAGTTACGTAGAATTCTTCGAGTAAAATCTCCGAAAATTCATCCATACTGAGATAAAGGATTCGTCAATATGTATCAACAGTTTCATGAGTTTTTCAATGACAAATTTGTAAAAATTCCATACGCAATACTGAATGTATTTTAATAAATGCTGATAAAAGTGGATAAAATTTCTGTATCATCCTGGAACAAGAAAAAGATTTTTCGCTTGTGAAGTTTCGATAAGTTATAATTGCTCATTTATGTACATACATTTAAGTATAGTCCAATTGAATCTAAAAGAAAAATGCAATCTTTGCGTGCCTATTGAATTTTATAAACAATGTTTCGATTATTTTGTTGCAGGTATAAAGCAAATCGTTGCGTGAGCGGTGGCGGCAGTCGCGGTGCAGCCGGTGCAACCGGGCCGACTGGCGCAACCGGAGGTGGTGGCAACGTCGTCACAGGAAATAACGACGGTGTAATAGCTGGCCGCGGGGGCGGCTACGTTAGTGGCGGTGGGGGCGGTGGTAGCCCTAGACGAGGAGGCGGAGGTGGACAGGAAGGTGGTGTTACACCACCTACCACCGGTCATCATCATCATAATACAACAACCACCACCAATACCACAAGTACAAGACAATACAGGCACAAACTGTCGACGGGCTGCGTCGAGCTCCGTCACCATCCCCACCATCATCGGCACCACCCCCACTATCGCTCCCATCATCGGGGCATGACCATGGGCCAAAAGATATCAGGTGAATGGTTGTTTCTTAATTATACATATCCGTTCTCACTCCTCGTATCGTTTCTACTGCCACGGCATTCAAGTACATCGCACAATGGTGCACATCATTATTCATTAATATAATTCATCATGACCTAAACATCCGACACTTTCAGTTTTATTTGTCGCTTTTATGCAACTCTGATTGACGATGAACTGAAATTCGCGACTCGTCAGGAGATCGTTGCAGTAATGTTATGATTAAAAAAAATATATTTCTCATCGTTTCGAGATAATCATCTTCGTTTTGAATTTGGAATATATCTTGATTATTTTTGGCTACAAAGTAATCGTGATATTATTAAAATAAAACGATGCTTCCACTTTCACTTCCCATGGTCACACAACCGAACATGTTAAATACGCGGCTGAAACAAATCCCACTCATTGTCGAACGGCTCTATCATATGAAACATGTGCCCATTTATCCTGATCAGACATGAAATATGTTTCGATTGCTTAAGGATATGTAATGAATATGATCATGTTTTGAATTGAATGTTAAAACCTTTATAAAATCAAGGCCTCAAGAATTTTTTTATGTTTACAAACGCATCCGTCGGTGATAGTGCTGAGGAATTGTGGGCTATATTACGTTTTTTCTGAATGTATTGGCCAGTTACTATTCCGTTTTTGATTGAAGCTCCGTTTCTGCCTTCCACAATTTTCGCATTTTGCCAAAATGTGATAAGAAAATGTTCGCAGTTCAGAGAGTGAATTGTCGTCTCGGAGAAAGAAATTTATCAGTTCTCACATTTCTATCAGGTACATTCCACTTAGATACTTTGGACTGTCAACAATATAAAAATTCATGAAATAAGTAATTCTCACAATTTTTCAAGCATATTCTGATCTACCATATCAAGATAGATTTACATCAAAAAAGTTGTTCACAAGGGAATGAAATGGACCTTTAGTTTTATAGGCCAAAAACTTGCCGTGTTTCCATTTATTTAGTTTCTTTCATTTGTCTTCTCCTTGTGTATTTTCTTCATCTTTTTTCTTTTGTCTTTTTTTGTCTTTTTTTTTTTTTCTGTTGAAGAAGAAGAAAGAAGAAGTTTGGATAAATTGGGAGGCAGGTCTCTCGAGGTCAAGGCCTCTGGCCCGATCGCTGCCTCAGGCAACTGAAAAAGAGAGACCTGCTCTTTCAGGTATGTAACACCCAGGCGCGGTTAGATTCATACCATCGCAACCGCGTGAGTTATCCTTTCAAGACCCGACGCTATATAAGTTTCATCTCATTCTCTCTTGCGCTTTATCTCTTCCTTGCTGGACGTGCCTCATGTTCAAAGCCAGTAGAACTGTGGAATTTTCACCCGCCATGATGCCCCCGAGGGGCCTTGGATTTTCGACCGCAAAAGTGCTAAAGTCATATGTATGTGAGCCTCTATGTGGTGAGAAAAGAGAAAGAAAGATAAAAATAGAAGAATGTTCTTTCATTCTGAACGTTACAATTTATCTCCTCGAGCAATCGCCACACACACACACACACACACGCTGAGGTTTTTTTTCTCTTATTCCATTTTATGTTTCCTTTTTTTTTCATTTTTCTAGCGAGATTTTAACGATTTTTCCACCACAGTCAATCACATTTTTTTCTTCTCACCGGTACTCTGACAGCATTAACGCGACAGCTATAAATAATGTCCGGATGAAAAGTGCGGAAAAAATTTGGCGGATACACTTTCGGAAATAAAATATACTGCCAGGAATATGATTTATTTTGTGTCTATACAAGTGAGAAAATTTTATTCGTATTTTTTTTTTGTTCTTCAATTTATTCTTTAATTTGATTGATTTTCTATCTCCATCTGCGTCATTCTCTTTCACATGAAGCCATTGTATAATTCCAACGTGTGTTCTTCTCATTCAATATCAATATGTCCAGTGTCTGGAAAATTCGTGGTCTTCTCAGAGATATATGTGCGACCTCACACCCGTTCCTCCATTCCTCCTCTCCACCTCACTCTCTCTCTCTCTCCCTCTCTCACTTTTGCTCTCCTACATTCATTTTTTTCTTTATTTTCTGACTAAAATCGATTTACGGCGTTTCATTAATCTGTCCCGCGTGACGACCGTGCGCGACGACCCGTGGCTCAGCTTCTATCGAGACAAATTTACGATCAGACGCGCATTATTCCGTCGTCCCATCCCAGCCCCACCTCTGCCACACGCTACTCTTTCGTCCTCTTTGCCCTTCACGTTCTCACACCGACTCTCACATTCCCTTCAGGGCACGGCAAAGAATGTCCAAGCGTGCTTGGCGGAGCAAAACTGAAGAACAATCGAGGTTTTGCTGAAATCCTGTAAAGTGTATAGGAGATAATCGAAGCTGCAGTTTATAACGATATTTGTTTTCAGTTACTATACAAAATAAATGTAGTTGAAGTTTACTTTCTACTTGTTTTTTCGAAATTCTTCCTGCGTGTAATGTATACTAGGACGTTCAGTGGAGTGGTATACTCACAAAATTTCCATTATCCAAACTGAAATATGAAAAATTGGGAAAGAAAAACTGTAACTGATACATTTTCATAACGTACTGATATGTTCTATGTAAATTGATATTCATTGAGTCTTTGTCATTTACTGTCATATTCTATAGGGATAACGACAGCTCGTTGCCAGGTAAAATTGTATTGTCATGATGAAATTTCCATGCGGTTCAAGTCAAACGACTTTTTTTTCAGATACATATTGAAATGCTGACATGCGACATTATTTCATGAAACTGTATGTAGAATTTAAAATATTATTTGGGCCCGAGTGATTCGCGGTAACAATCATATCACACTTCGGTCCCTTGCTTTTAATTCGCAAAGTATAGGAAATGGCAACCAAGTTGAACATATACAATATTGTTGGTTTCAGAGTTAGCAGCATTTTTATTCACATAATATATATTCTCTATAAAAGAAAGATTCGTGAAATAAGAATTGGGAAAATTCCATTGTACCTGAATTCCAACAAGAATTGAAATTTCGACATAATAAAGATTATATGAATCAGGTAATGTTTTCAAACCACAAATACTTGCCCTCCAAAATACGCGTCTCTTTTCCACTTGGGTAAATAGGATGAATGGGACGACGCTTTCGAAAAAAGTGATTCTCTATTCTCTGATGAATATTTCATCTCGCCCAAAATTACTCAATTTCATTCGCATTTCTGGTTGTTACATATAATTTTATATAAATTTCATTTGCAATCTCAGTAATAAGCAGAGAATCTCTTTCGGGATTACTCGCAAACGCGCAATTTCCCGCATTGTTTCCGTGTTGCCGATGTTTGCTTCACAGCTATACAAAGATTGTGACTGAAGTTACACAGTTGAGAACCTTTGGATCAATTCCTGGTTTTTTCTAGCCAACAACACAACAGCTGCTGAGGGCAAATAAAGACCAAAAAGCATCTCACAGCCGTTACGCATGAAGGAAGAAGGGATGAACGAGAGGAAAAAAAGGAGATATAGACAGGAGACTTGGTCAGAAGCAAATACGAAAATCTTGTCGTTCAACCTACCGATCCGTTGAAATCCTTTTGTGCCTTTACAACCAAGAATAAATAGCTTGTTGTTCGGCTAATAATACACTAGCTTTAGTCCGTAAAATTTCCCTGTACTATTTCACTCGGATTGACAACTACATGCTATAAATATAAACACATAAGTATTTATTAAAAAACGTGAATCGCGGCAAATAGGTGTTCTGAGTAAGGATTTGTCTTAGAATTCATTTCATACACTTCCTATTTAATTCTGAACACAACCGTCATCGATGTGGCTGGAGATGTCTCTGTGATTGAAAAATCTTTTCATCGCTACTTCATTATTCACCTCTTCTTCATTAGTAACAACCAATTAGCGCGTTGAATTTTTCAGTTGGGCCAATGTATATAAATACATATACGATTGAAGTCGTGTGAATCAATTCCGATTTATCGTAGACCCATCAAACAATATTTTTTCGATACGTTCACAATTTTTCTGCCAGCAGCCGTCAACACGGAAGTATTCAGGAAATTTCGCTGCATCGACAAAAGTCGGAAAATATAGATCACCATTGTATGCGTTTTTCATGTTTTCATCTGACTAAACATCTTAATCAAGAAAATATAATCTTGAATACACAAAACTACCTGAGATTCACCGAAAGTAAGATACTCGAATGTGTAAGTGATACGAGTAACGTTCTTATGGCTCCAAACGTTCAAGATCAATTGCGAGGTGCGCAATTTACACCGATTATTACATTATTACTACCGATCAATTCATTATCCCCATTCCACATGCGGCCTTTCGCTTCATTCATCGCTTCTCACACACACATTAAATCCCAACCGCTGTCGCTCCTTTATAATTCTATTCAGTTAGTCATTGTACGTAATTGTGTGGGTATGAATAGGAACCATCCCAGTTAAATATCACTACGCGGTAGTACCAAGTATCTGAATCGTGCTCAAATTCATTTTAAAAAAAGCCGGATCGCATGAGAATCACGTGCAACTGTGTGTTGAAGCCGAAAGGGTCAGGATTTATTGTTGATGCATTATCGAACTGCATGTGATGACCATTAAATATGAGCTCATCTCTGGGTATCATCATTGACCATTACGAATAACCGTGCAAGTCACCGTTGCTGTACCGTCTGACCACACTCCATCATTTCCAACCGCTCATGTTCAATCTTTCAATTCATCACTTCCTCTCTTCTGTTTTATATTTGTTTTCCTTTTTTAAAATGAACGATACGAATAATATGGTAGATATCTTTGAGGCCACAATTATTCTGAACAATTTATCGCAAATAACACACTTCAGTGTGTGAACTTTTCCGGCATTTTCATTGGATTTACAATAGCTTAGTATTACATTCGATTTTATCGAAAACAGTTGGTGGGATACTACTCCTATAATATGTGTTTCAAGAATTGCATTGCGAAAAGATGAATATAATAACTAGATTTCGCAATGAATGATTTATTCCATAAATGGGGCTTAATTTATAAGCGCAATAACCTGATGCCTTCCTCAAAAATCTACACTGAAATGAACGCGAAATTTGGTTCTTCCATTCAGCTTATTATTCTAGAAATATGATCACGGAAGGCGGTAGTAGAAGCCTTTATGACTTATTTTCTTCCAGAATTCTGTCATTTTGATTGAATGGAAAAAAATAATGGCGAAGAGAATTATAATAAAAATTAATGATGACTGTTAATTCCATTGTCCCTTGAATTTTTCTCTAGCATTTTCATAATTTCTCAATTTGACAGTTCTCCGCACAAATAAATTATTCTTCAATTCTACTTCCCATCATTGGCAAGTTTTATTGACCATTTCAAATCATCGCTAATATAACTAACACCTCGTTTTTCCTCATCTTTCATTTATCATTTGATACCAATGTTGGAATACAATTATGATCCAAACAAAATTGAAATAATACTATAATGAATTTTTTCGTTTCATTTAGGCGGCGTGAAGAGCGTGACACGCGACAGCGGCGCGGGTGCTGGCGGCGGAGTGGGTGTCGGAGGCGGCGGCGCAGTGGCGTACAAACCAGTGGTACCACGTGAGCTCGCTCAGGACTTTTCGAGGCCGGCGCGGCTCGATGTCCTGCTCGATATGCCACCCGCCTCTCGTGAAACACAAATTCATCATGGATGGAACGCGGAAGATAGAAGTCTCAATATATTCGTAAAAGTAAAAATCTCAAATCAATGTGCATGCATCTGTGAAAAAGAAAATGAATGAACAAATGAATAAAATTCTATTATGTTACAGGACGATGATAAATTAACATTTCATCGTCATCCAGTTGCCCAAAGCACTGACTGTATACGAGGGAAAATTGGTTATACAAAAGGCATGCACGTTTGGGAAGTTCATTGGAGTACGAGACAGCGTGGTACACATGCAGTAGTCGGTGTTGCAACAGCGGACGCTCCACTTCACAGTGTCGGCTATCAAAGTTTAGTTGGCAATAATGCACTCAGTTGGGGTTGGGACCTCGGTAGAAATAAACTTTTTCATGACTCGAAGAATAATAATGGCGTGACGTATCCCGCGTTACTTAAACCGGATGAGACGTTCATTGTCCCTGACAAATTTTTGGGTAGGTTGATAGCCATCTAACTGAATCACTGTTGATAGGCATGCATTGGAACAATATAGAATATCAAAGCAATATTCAATGTCTCATTCTTATTGCTATTTTCTTTCAGTTGTCTTAGATATGGATGAAGGAACGTTAGCATTCGTTGTGGATGGTCAGTACCTGGGAGTAGCCTTCAGAGGTTTGAAAGGAAGGAAATTACATCCAATTGTCTCTGCTGTATGGGGACACTGTGAAATCACGATGAAATACATCGGTGGCCTTGATCGTAAGAGCTATTTGAAATTACTCAACTGAGGAGTTACGCCATTTTGAGGCTCTTAACTACGGGCATTTTATTCTTCAAGTTTCACAGTATTTTGCAACACAATTGCTGCATTGAACAAATTTTTCGATTGTATGTGTTTCGGTCATTTGTTTTCATTCAATTGAAAAGGTAAAATTTTACTAGCTCCAGATAATAGCCAAAGTCAGCTGAGAAATCATTTTTACTGAAATCCCAGAGTTCCTGGGGTTGTAACGCGAATTCAAGTTCATATTGACGGAAACGTAATCTTGTTAAAAATATGAATGATTTTCTACATCAGGCAGACCAATACCTTCAAGATATTTGTTCCTGTTACCTCCATGATAAGTGATTGAGTAACAATATGATAATGAGTTAATCAATATGTGGATTAATCCAGTAAAAAAGATTCGAAATTAACTTGAGAAGTTAGATCCTTTCGGTCGATAAGCTCGTCAAGACCAAAGGTGATTCCATTAGCTCTTTTCCTTCAGCAGCTCGACCTCGAACATATTCCATTCGTATAAGATCTTTGTTTCTTAGTCCATTTTCACACTGCTCGCACCGTCGTAATTTTGAATTATATACGAAATCTCGGATCACTAAAAAACAGAAAAACTATCTATTTTTTTTTAATCCTTCGGTGGCGTAACCCTCTTGAAATAAATTCTAATATAAACTTTACCAAAGTTGAGAACAACACTAATTTTGTATATCTTTTTTTTTCCATACAGCCGAACCTCTGCCCTTAATGGATCTGTGTCGAAGAGTAATCCGACAACGAATTGGTAAACATCGATTGGAAAAGATACAAGAATTAAATTTGCCTCAAGCAATGAAGACTTATCTCCTCTATCGAGACAGGAGGTAACCACCAAGTGATTCCAATAATAAAAAAAAATCAACGCTAATCACAACAATTATGGCTGCGACTACGTTCAATGCGCGATATCGTTGCAGCAACAGCAGCCATAGGGAACGCATCCCGGCTGCCGCCGCAACAACTACCACTACCATCAACACCGCTGCTGCCGCTGCTACCAGATGCTTCGCACGCCATCGGGCACGTCAACATGTAGCCGCGTGTCTCAATATTTCAATGGAATAAATATAATAGGACTCAAATTAAATGATGTGTGCACCTGAAAGTGAATTCGTTTTTGTATATGGAGAATGAATATTCAAAATACGCCAATTTGGGAGTTATGAATGGTGCAAACAAAAATGATATTCGAATAATTGAAGCGTATGAAAAATTATTTATCAATCAGAGAGTTGAATGAAAATGTTCTTAATACGCCACGAAAACTCTCAATGAATCAATATAATACGTTATATAGAAAAGGGGAATAAAAACCAATGTGTGGAATGAAAAGAAATAGAGTATGGCACTAGTGAATTATTAGGTAATATTGTTGTTTTATGTTGTCAATACGATTTTGAATCGTCGAGTCTTTATTAATTGTTATCAATACATCAATTATTATTCGCAATGAAGTGAATAATTTTTCCTTGTGTTCATTCACAAATTACTGCTGTGACGACGTTTTTTTTTTATCGTTTTTGTTTAATTGGCTAAAGTAATCTGTGAAAATTGAAACAATGAAAACTGTGTGATCGAGTCCATTATTTTGGTTACTTTCTCGTTCTCGATATTCTTTTTTTTTCTTTTTTTTTCCAAAGGACTTTCATGTTTAAGAGATAGAATGAGATTAAAAGTGGGCAATGAATGGTTGCATGAAGAGATTCGTTGATGAGAAATCAATTTTGAACGAAGCAGAGAAAAAAGGATAATTAAGAGGAGACACGTGGCTCAAATTCAAGACCATGGCCCTGGTGATAGCACACGGTTGGCCAGTAAAAAGTTTAGAAATTAGTCAAGCCCTGAAGACTGCCAGTGGCCATCGGTGTGTACCTGCTATACGCCTTCACGATAGCGTTCACATTCAGAGCTGAGAATAAACAAGAGAGACTAGTTCACAAGAATAACAATGATCAGAGAATAAATTGATGAAAAGAAAACTTTTCAGAGTACAACCTACAAGTAAACGCGCAGACTTGATTGTGAAATCCAGTTCAACGATGTAGATAGATGGTCAAAAAATATGATTGGCATCGCCGACGATATGCGGAATAAAGTGAAAGAAAAAACAACGCAGGAAAGAAATATGAGGAAAAAATATTTGTGGAATAAATTTAAATGAATATATATACACATAAAAATGATGATGCGGACTTGAATGGGGGAGCGGTAGCGAGAAAAAGCGGGTGGTGAATAATGAAAATAAAATGAAGTATATAAATAAATAAATAAATAAATAATGGACTAATAACTATTGCGAAAAACAGTGTGTACAGTGCCGAAGCGAGAAAATGAGAAACAAAATGGAGAGTAACAAGAATCATTGGAACGAACGATCACCTTCTATAGACTCGTTTTTCAAAATATTTTCTCAGTATGATAGGTTTACGAAATAATAATGGTGTGCATGCGTAGTGTGAGGACAACGTGAAAAGAATTGGAGAGGAATAAAAGAAATTCTCGATTATTTGGCAATCTAAATAAGTATTGACATAATTCAGCACGAGTGCACGTGCCGATTTCTCATTGCACTTTGTGTTTCGACTCACTTTTTTTTTCACATCATTACATTTTTGTTTTGGTCGTGTTTCTTGAGTCAGCGGATGAGTGATGTCGATAAGCTGTCATACAAGTCCAACTGATCTATATTAATTATAAACAAATTATCATTCATCAATTCTGTTCTAACATTGAGGTACAACAGAGAAATTTTTTTATAAGGTCGAATAACTTCGCGTCACGAGTCCCTTATTTGGAATATTGATGATACGTTGTGAACTAATCAATGAGTATAAAATTTATAACACTTTCCAGCTACATTGTTATCCGTTTCTTACCATTTTCGTTTGTTTGTTGGTGTTTTTTTTTTTTTTTTTTTTTCATTTTTCTCATGCGCTGTACACAAAAATCCTCTCATAAAGTGTCAAACGATGAATTGGATGTTTGATTGTTGACTCGTCATCCTCATTTGCCTTCAACTTTTTATCCCCGCGTCAACAAAGACACGACGTCACATATATTTCATAATGAGTGATTGGTCTTTGAATGGATCACAATCGTAAAAAAAAGTATTACAGATCGAATATTGACTTCATACGAGTTCATAGGTGGGGGAAAAAATCGCGGTAGACAAGAATAGTCCGAGAAATGAAATCCCGCCTCACAGTTTCATCATATCATTCAATGCCCCTGTTTGTTTACTTGAATTCAATTGTTTTGCGCATTGTGTATACATTTCATTGGGCAATTTTTGTTTTTTTTCCACCTTCGTGTTGCAGTTCCGCGCAATGTGGGATGTGTCTTCCAAATTTTATTGACTGGTAACGCGTTACGTTTCATCGCTTCATCCGAATCATCGTGAAATAGATGCGAAATTTGTATTCAATTTTTAATTACTCATTCATATGATCTCGTTAATAAAACGAAATAATAATATACGAATCATCAGGGCTTTAGAAAGCCCGTTCTTGTAAATACAATGCACACTGATCGATTATCGAATAATTTTTTTTTGTAATTAATGACAAAGCAAAATTATTTGTCGCTTGACGATGGCATGAGTGAACAAAAAAAAATCCCAATCTTCTCAACTATAAGCTGGATGCGTAAAGTTTTATGAGTGCATAAAAAAAAAATTTAAGGACACAAACAACATGCATAATTTCATTATGATTTAGGATAAAATCGAAATGTAAACACGGAATCTCATCTCCGAATCTAGATGAGCTACGGAAATTTGTTTTGTTTTGTTTCTCTTTGTTTATTATTATTTTTATGATTATGATGATTATTATTATTTTGTACTGCCCGTGTCAACGGCGGGCAAAAAAAGCGAAGTGTCACCGCAACAGCCTCAAGACACATTAAACATATAGAAAAAAAAATGCATAACAGAGCACATGATAGAAAGATTACCAATCAATAGTTGACACATACACAAATTGATCTCCGATGAGTGATTACAGAAAACTATGTACAAAATAAAAAAAGATGTACGGCGAAACTGGATAAAGATGAAAAATGAAAGCATTAATATGAAGTGGATAGATTAGAAGAAAGAAGTAAAATACAACACGCAAACACTCAAAGAATGGAAGAAAAATAATAAATAAAAGCACTACCCGTCTTGTAATAATATGAAACTATTTTATAATATTTGGGCGCGTGTTTGTTTCTGATTGTACAAGGAACAGAACAACTAGACATTAGTATGTTGTAAATATTATTATTATTACGATTATTATTATTGATAATATTAATAATTATTATTACATCAATTGATAGTTTAATTGATTAAGTGATTCGTGTATTAGTCGGCATAATGTGAATTCATTTTATACGTTGAAACGAAATGGAAAAATAATAATGTTCAGTCGATCAATTGAGACTTATGAAAGGTGAAAAAAGAAAGATGAAATCAAGATGAAAAGATGGAAATCGACTGATCAACTTCATTTGTAAATCATGAAAAAATATTGTGCGTCGTGGATGTGGTTAGGTCGTACCGAAATAGGAATGACGAGTAAAAGATAGAATGAGACAAATTGTTTGTCAAAAATTATTGAGAAGGAAGAAGAGGGAAGATCCATTCATAAGTAATAAATGGAAAGGACGAACGATTACAGTTGTGCAGTATGACTTGTAAAACATCTTTTGGGCGCTGTCACTTTCCTATCTAATTTTAAATTGCCTCGATAAAGATAAATGATAATTACGTCGAATAAATGAATATGAAAAGAAATAATGTTTTGATATAAATTCGTTAACGTAAGTCAGCTGGCTAGCTCTCTTTTGGCCGAGTTACTTGTCTTTCATGGCGACACCAGTACTTTTTTTTCACTCTTCTCATTCCTTTCCTCTTTCTTCTCACTTGTATTCATACGCTACAACACTCTTTCGCTAATACACTCGAAAATGAGTTGAAATCTATCTTGTGTTGAGCATTGTTTTTTTGGTTCTGGCACACATAATATCAGTAAATTTCCTGAGATTACGAGCTTCCCGGTTCATTGTATTTTTATCAAGGAACGAGAATACAGTGCCACAAATAATTTCGATCAAGTAAAAATGAAATTCAGATTCGTTATCACCAAAAACACTCCGGGAATTTGATGATAAAATTTGTCTGCTTTCTTCCTGCCGTTGTTAAATCGCCCAGCTGAAAACTTATTGATGATAATAGGAACACTGAGTAACAATTAATTTAGAGAAAAATTCAGCTAAATCAATTTTCTTTTGTCTTTGGAGTGTGCAAACATTTTTCTGATTATATTTCAGAAAGAGTGCCCAATGGTGCCATTCTCACGGCATGGATCCAGTCTACGAAAGGAAAATTAGGCGAGTCAACAGTTGAATGTCACATTTAAGAATTCAAGATGTCAAATAGTGACACAATATGACACCTTGAACACGTGTGTCTTGTGTATCTTCGATTTACGACGTTTGAAATGGAGAAGCGAAAAATTGAGACTGTCAGACTCGTCCGACCTCGTCAGGGACATGTCCATACGTGACATTTGTTCAATGTATTGTCTATGTAAATAGTAATATGTTTCTTTTTAAAATTAAGCAATCACCACGGATAGAAAAATGTGGCGAGTTTATTATCCTATTAACAAATTTGAAAGGATGTATGTTGAAGAACGATCGGGAACATGGAGAGAGTGATTCGGTTCAAATAAAAGAATATAAAGACAATTTTATAATACTTTCAAATTTAATATTATTCCTTCCAAGTCATTTTATTCATCAGAATCATACGGCGCGACAGATTCAATATTTTCCTTCTGAATTTTCTTCGTCTCAAAGCTCCTTCGCTCTATCATAGCCAATACAACGGTTTTATTATTGGACTCAGATTCATTGCCATAAATGTGACCAATCTGGCACAGAGGTTTTTTGAGATTCGTCAGAAAAAAAAAGGAAATATGAATAACCGACAAAAACTGATGTAAGATGAAGGATGTGAAGATACCGAACATGACATAATCGAAAATGTTTTCGTGATACTGCCCGTGTTGATTCAGTTGATATATCCGATTCATTGACGAAAAGCGATAATTACTCATAATTGACTCAAGTGAAAGTTGTCGATTGGCAGATGCGTGTCATTCGATTGGCAAAGGACCTCGGTACAATTCATACTCCATGTTTTGCAATCTCTTGGAGGTAATTTTCTTGCCCCCCCCCCCCTTGAAGTTCAATATTTTTGTGCCAGACATAGATGTGAGACCATGAAATGGAAGAAATAAAATTCCGAACTAGCAAACAATGAGTTTAATACATTGGTTGGAAGGAGATACAAAAAAGAGAAATGAAGATGAACCGTGTAGTATATAATATATATGCAATCAACATGACAGAGAGATGTGTGATTGTAACAAAGCTAGTAAGGTTCTCTGTCATCTTTTTCTTGTTTTTGAACGTTGACTGCTTTAACTCTATCCTATGATTTTTGTATTGAGCCTCGACTTTTAGACTATCTCAAATGAGTGATCTCACGTTTTATTACATAAGTTGATGACTTGATGTGGTATTGCTGTATAGAGATGTGTGAAGAAGGATTGATAAATGTGTAATGCCTTAATGTTAACGATAATAATAATAGCATTATTGTATCATTGAAAAACAAATCGGATAAAAAAAAAACAGACGAAAAAAACAAAACGAGAGAAAGACAAAATCTAATTCACTGGATCAATTGTGTCTATTGTCTATCCATTCTATTTTTAAATTTTTATTTTTCCATAATTCTTATTGCAGTGAAGAATATAAACGACAAAAGTGGAATGTATAAAAAATGATGAATACCATTCAAGAAATTGGGAATAGTTCAAGCTGGATGTTGATGTTGTGAGAAGATGACGATGCAACATACACCACATTAGGAAAAAAATTAACCATCAACCGAGTATTAGTATTCAGAAGTGGGTTTTCTATTTTTTTCATACGTAATACTATCCCATTATCATTCATAATGTCATTTAAGTGTCGTCAGTTATTTTGCAGCATGAATTGTGTGATGGCCGGAAGTACACAATCTCGGTAAAGTACGTCGCAATTTTCGCCACGAACCCCTGCTGCACCTGCATCCTCCACAAGACGATCCCAGCCGGATGCATTTTTCAAAGAATTCTTGACGCTACGACTGTTGAACAAATGTTAATAGTTTTATTGATTTAATTCCAATCACCCCTTCAATAATATGAATCCAATTGTTATGGCTTGTTGGAATTCCACAATGTTTCTGAACTGAGTTCATATTATTGAAGAATATGGAAACAGGAGAATGTAATTCAATCGCATATGACACTTCATGTACCATCCCCTACACAGATCACGTCAATTCATTGCACCTTTTTTTCAACAAGCTATTTTTAACGCTGTGGAAGAGTGTTGGGTTTTTTGTTGAGATTATTATCCTGCAATACGATTATCTGCAGTCTTTTCTAGTGGATATAGATTTCATTTTTCCAAAAATTTTCGCAATGCCAAGGAAATTTTACATCGAAAATATCCTTCAGAAGAAGAAATACATATACTTTCGGGTGATTTAAAATTTCAGAATACGATTAATAAAATTACAATAAAAAGCGATTGGAAAGTTGAATGACAATTAAAAAAGTGCACTTGACTACAAAATAACATTATTTTGCTTCCGAAGCCCAACAAGTATGTCTGGATGGAAAACATTTCTTCAGTTTTGTGTTGTTGAACAGTTCGAACAACAATAAAGTTTTGGTCTATTCGGATAAAATTTTCCATGTGCATTCAATGAAATATAGTTCTTGGTGAAATCCTATCACATTCCTTCATTTTCTTGATATATGATTGACTCAGATGCAAAGGCTCCAAGTATAAATTTTTAGTGAATATATGCATACACGTGAGTGGCACTAGAGGTAGGGAAAAAACTCTCAATTGATTCCAAGTATACTTACGTCAAATACGTCGCCAATTTCAATCCACTAGATCCAAAATCCTTGATTAACTGTCGATTTTCGAAACATATCGTTCTCTGAATACACCGAATTTTCGCATCATTGGTGAAGATATCTTGCTGTTCTTGAGTCTAAGCAACAAAGAATGAGTACTAATTATAAATAACATAATTTGACGTCATGGAGAAGTTTCTTCCATTTGATTGTGAATTCGAACCATATTTTCAAATCCCGTTATTGTAAGTAGATCACGTTTTTTTCTTGATGAGTTAACATCAATAAGTCCTTCTTTCTGCCTTGCTGTCATCAATGAGCCTTGAATTATTGCAAACAGTGTCAGCAGACCAATGAACAGAGCAATAGCCACATACTTTGGTGTAATTCCAAGTTGATTATTTGCATTGGGTGGTATTATTGGATACCCAGATTCTGGATAACCATAGGGACTCCATTGGTCACTACGGTAATGGGACAATATTGATGAAGGCGGTGGCGCTAGAATAATTTTTTTTTCATCGGATCAATCATGTCCCTATCAAGCCATGGACAAAAATATATCAATATTGCCACCTGAACCAACATGGTCATATAGAAATAGAATCCATTCGATCCAAGAGTTTAAAATAGAGCGCAGGGAAAAACAATAATAAATGAAAATTTACTGCTCCTCCAATGAAAAGTATCTATTAAGAAAAGTGAGAACTATTTATTTTGAATTTCTAGGAAATTTATTACTCCAGAGTGGAAAATTTTCCAAGATTAATATTTTCAACTTCACTTAGATTTCGATTATTTCTCATAACAAATTGTAAGTATTCATGAAACAACCAACCTTTTCTAGTTTTTATTCGAATAAACGTATGAAAAGTCCAATCAAATTATAATAGAAATTTTTTAGGGAAATTTACTTCAATACACAGATACCTCTCAGGCAATATATGAGCTCATGTGAAAGGTATTGATGACCAAGTGAGAGGTATATGATCGGCAGTGAACTTTATATGATGATCCAGAGATGATTTCCAAGTGCATTTGGGCTTACCAGGAATAAAATAAGTTGCAGGCACCGGTTGTATTTCCGATGTATAGGGCGATGTCATTGTGATTTCCTGTTCGCTCGGTGGCCACCAATCGTTTCTCTTGACAGCAGTAGATATGCTGCTAGGCGTATTGCTGACGCTGGGATTTGGAATAACACCGAGAATGTTATTCGGAAGGGCGCCTATGCTGGCAACTAAATTCGCCACTGTTGCGCTCTGATTTCCAGCGTTAGAGAATGTTGGAACAACACTTTGTTGGGCAATGCAGCAACGTATGAAAGTTTTCGAAAACACTAACACGAGCAAATGATATGTAAGTGTCATCGTCGATATTTTTCAAACAACTGACGTGAATTCCATGATTGCGTTGATATAATTCGAAACTATATAAACAGCAGTTATGGCAATTTATTCCTTAATGCATACATGAATTTGATGCGCTTCGAGACTCGGTATTTATCTTCTCAAGTAGCACAATTTCCTTCTGGTAAAACGTATAGGAGAAGATGATTCATCGGCTTGTTGAGTCAATAAAGTGTTCCGTCATTTTCTTAATAACCGTCATAACCTGAATACAAAGCTAAATTCCTCAACATATTTTCTAATAAAATCACACAATTCTAATATTTATATGATATGTTTTCACCCGAGAATTTTGGTATCATGATATAAGATGCAACGAAAAAGTTTTTTCCCCCATCAATCTCGTAGTTTTTTACTCTCAATCTTCCAAAACTGAGATTAGTTATTGATGATATGGGCAACTGATATGTCGCAGTTGAAAATGTGGATTCGAAATAGAAGAAAAGTGGAAGGTGACTTCGAAAAACTTTGGACAAGTTTATTGCAGTCAGACTGGATGGTAAAATTTATTTGAACTGGCATCGTACACTATTTCTCATTTTTATTTCTATCCCTCACTCTATTCGACTTTACCGTATCATGTAGCAGATTTAGAGCATATTTGGAACTATTTCCTTGATAAGAAATGTGTACTTGAAGTTTTTTATGTAAAAAAGTTGGGGGGGGGGGGATTCGAATATGTGCAACCAAAATAAGACATCACGGAAGAACACATCGCCGAAATGTCTGTGCATACGTATGAATAGGGGAAATAAATATAGTTGGGGTAGTCTGAAATCGTGTGGGGGTTGCTATGGCGATATGAAGATTGCACACCACGGATGTATTTCACAAAGGTGGGAGGTTTGCCCGTCTGCCGCTACCGTGCGTTGAGGGTGATGCTATAAAAGTGTAAACCGTGAAGGAACGCATATTTTTCAATGAAGGCACATAGACGATTTCTATCATTCATATGCATGCGTATTGTTTACATATAACATTGAGAAAACCCGAAAGTCCCATGTAGTAATGAATCTAATACTAATAATGAATTGGCACACAAGTTTTATTTTTCATAACCAATATCTATTCAAGTAGTATCATGAAAATTCAGTGAGAGATCCAAAATTTCGCCACTATTTAAGAATTTTGTCTTGTGCAGAAAATAAATAATATTCGGAAATTTCATGAAATACAAATTTCAGTTGCTGTCATTGTACTGAACCATAAGAAAGCTGCCAACTACCCCTTGTAAGATTAGATATTTCATGCTTTCGTGTGCGAAAGTCCTGATAAATTTTCCATGCGGTCTCAATTCCTTAAATATTTTCCGTATAAAAACCTTCAACTCCATTTTTTTCAATCACATGATTTATCATGAATTTCATCATACAAAAAAGGAAGTATATATGATGAAATGAAGAGTGTGCGTTCACCTCATAATCCCTATACCTAATGGATGGCGTCACTGATGTTTTGATGAGAATACTATGTTTGGATGAAGATGGGAATTCTTTTATACAAAGCGAAAATGATGAGAGTCCTCTAAAAGAGGGACAAACCTCCAGATTCCATAGTGAATCTGCTGGCCAGTCCCTTTGTCTGGAACATTGACTCGGACTTTCATAATAGAATCGAAAATATATCACTTCTGATCAGCATATTCTTTTGTTTTCATACACATTGAGCCAGATAGAAAAATAATTGCAGAATCACAAGAGATTTATTGAGGCGATGATGTTCCTATTCATAAGCATATATCTCTCATAATTACGTAGATCGTGATGAAATCTTTGTTTCTAATGCGAGAAATTTATACAGAATAAACTCTTCAGTTGTTTTCAATTTGAATGGCTGCTTTAGACCCGGCAACATGGAAAACTTCTCATCAGCCCTGTATAGCCATCAGGAGCTCAATTTTTCATTTAGTATTCATTATAAACTTCGTGAGGCGTATTTTGCGCGCATATTCGCACATCATGACAGCGATTTTATCGTGCTCTTATGCATGTTCGACCATCTACGAAAAAAAAAAAAAAAACGGTGAAGATCGTTACCACTCGGTCGACAAGTGTTCATTTCGATTCTTGTGTTCACTGAAATAAAGTCGTATCTCTCCTTATTACATGAAACAACATTGAATTAGTGGAATGTGAACTTCCACAAAAATTCCAATTATTAATGGATTCAAATACTTCGATACTGTTGATACGGAGTTGAAACTTCCAAATCAGGCACTATGGGCCAATCAGTCACTATTTCAATTTTTTGATGACATCCGATTATAATTCAATTCCATCAAAACTCTTGAAACCTAAAATCCGGCGATCCTAATTTTTATGTAAATAAACCCACCCTTTTCTAAGATTATTTTTAAGACAGGATCATTCGCCGCGACTGATCCTTCACACTGAACTAGTTCTATTTGATAATTAGCGTTTCTCACAAGCCAATAAACGTGATGGAATCGAATTTGAAATGTGAAAAGAAGAATTGAGCAGTTCTCGAATGAATTCTATTCGGGGTGTGAAATTTTATTAGTGTCAAAACGTGGACACCGTGTTTTGTTTCTACAATTGGGCATGGTGGTTGGAGATAGATGCTGCAATAGACCACTAACGCATCAGTGTATCAACAGTGCAACATCCATATATATATATATATATATATGTATCACACATCACTTCCAAAATTGGGGTCACATCGATACACCTACACATTGAGAATGAAACTAGTATGAACATGATATGTACAGTGTACACATGAAAAATGTAGAAAAAGAAAAAGTAGATGTCCAACGCCAACGCGATATGCGACAAAACACTATTTTTAGAACTCCTTCATGTACACCTGTACAACACATTCACTCCCATTTATATGGAGAAAAAAGGCCTCTCATTAGTCTACAAAGCATCTAACAATTTACCATATGACCCCTTCTATTTTTGGGTTTTCTCTCATCAAAAGAAGATGTATCTTGAACATGCGGATATAATCAAATGTTCGTTTATGAAAAAAAAAACTCGAATTTCAACGAGTGAGAACTATTTTTCTGTGAATCTTCGGCTTTATTGTGACAATCTGTACTTCCACACTCAACTTTAGCAAGAATCTTGTTACCGCAGCAGCAAAGTTCTCAATTAGTACCAGGACTTGGGTTTACAATTACATGACTGGGGTCGGATTATACAGCAAATGTATTATAGAGAATGAATGTGCTAATTATTACATACAACTAATGGCAACAATATAAATTTATTCAAGCATGAAGACATAGTCCTCAATTCTCATTCACCAAAGATTCAGTGCAGTTTTCAAACTACGCCCAACAACTTCATTCATTTATCGATGCCTTGAAAAATCGGATTTGATTATACGGATGGAATGAAAACGTAATAAATTTTTATTGAAGATCAATTCATATGAAAACAATGACTTTTATCCACTTTTATGTGTTCACAGATTTATCGTCTTTATCATTGTCTCCTATATTCCGCAACGCAGTCGTCTGATCAGTTGATGTCCTTTACTACTGTTTGGTGTGCCACACCGAAGTATATACATATGTCATTCACCTCTATTTCTGTATAATTATCTACCATCGAAGTTATTCTGCTCCAAAATTTTATATCCATTACTTTCACACGATTCGTGATAAATTTTTTGTTTGTAATAGATCATTTCATTAGTCTCTTCCAAGGTAAAAAAATAAATCCGTCGCATCCATTAATCTATTATAAATTGCAATGAACGATGTTTCGAAGTAAAGCAGTGAAATTGAATGATGGATATGAAAATTGATAACAAGAGAGCATTTGAATATTGTATTAATTGCCTCGCATAAAATGACTATATGGCATGTTTGCATTTATACTCAAACAATGAATTGATGGAATATCAATAAAGTTAGCGGTAATAACACTAAAATGGGTAGCCAGTTGTCATACATAATGTTCAACGATTATCGATAAAACTATAAGATTGAATTATCCATGAAATTTGATGACTACTTTCTTTGCCGTGAATATGACATGCTTATTTTTATCCTTCGCATCAAGATACGTCAGGTCAGCAGAGTTATTTTGAGGAGGATTTTTTTATAGATGCAGATATTGTTAGCAATTTATCTATTCTCAGGGTCAGCTTATTGGATTCATCATTCTTTGATTGGCAGACTACGCTTGATAAATTTCCAAATAATGTCTATACTACGAAGTTCAAATGGCGTTGTGACATTCTATAACAAAATTGATTGAATTTTCAGAATCATTATGTTTATAACTTTGCTTTCCCACCAAATTTTTTGAAAAAGTTGATCACGTTTCAGTCGATTATGAAGATGCTTTAATGTATTTATTATTTTGTTTAAATGTAAATAATCTTGGTAATGAACTGTTTCGCTAATTTTCAATTCATTCTGAATCTTTTGGCAGAATTTTTAACAAATATTATCTATCATTTTCCATTTATATTTTATAAATTAATTACCATTATGGTGATGGCGGCCAATATTTTATCGGAAAAATGAGAGCGAGGTTACTGGTCCATTATTATCTCATGTCCGATATTAATAATGCAACATGTTATGCTACCAGGCAATCAATAGTGAAAAAAATGATCTGAGGATAAATATTATCTCTATGTTGCACTTTTGTATATCTATATCTTCATCAAACCCATAACACTAACCAAACGACATTTGCGGGAAAATCATATTTTTTTTCCATGTTTGTATCAATTGTAATGTAGAGGAACATCAGAACACAGTGAAATGCAGCAATATAATGTGCATTGGTTTATTCTCAATCTTTCAATGGGATTCCGAATATATAAAAGTTTATTGAAGCAAACAAATGATTTCAATACAAACAAGCATTTGAAATCTTTTTGTTAAAGCTCCTTTACCTTGTTCTCAGAGCATATCATGTCTGTAAACGAACATAAGCAATCTTGGGAAAAATCCCGTATGTTGCTCAAAATAAATATGAGAAGCAAGGCTCTTACAGAACAATGATTTTGATCGGATAAAATATTTCGAGCGTGATAATTGACATAATTTTAACTTCTATGTTAAGTCACATTGGAGCAAATTTATAATTCGATAATCAGAAAAACAACCTACCACACAACTTTTCTTTGATTCGTTCGGATTCGTATAGTTTACTAGGAAAAAAAAAAAGAAATTTAGAAACTTTCACAATTCTTTTTATATCATGAAAAATACGATCCGTTGATGAACGTAGTTGAGGACAACATACAAGTTCTACAATATTTTGTGGAAATTTTTTTCACCTACTAATTCTAGAATAACGATAAATCAAAAAAACGTAACATGATACCAATTTCTATGATCGTTGAATGGAACCACATCTTAATTTGACAGAAAATAACAGTACAATAATCATTCACGGGTTGATAAAACGCCGTGAGTATGAATATTTCCACATGTGATACCGTAGCGAGAATCATCTGTACTTGCGATGTGAATACTCCACAAACTGTAGATGCAATTATTATTACGTGCAATTATTTTTATCATTTATGTTGTGCTCGAAAGTGAACCACACAGAAATGAAAAGTCCATATATGATTCATATATTTTGACTGCATATTCATACCACATAGATCATGAAGAATAAATCAATCCAATATTGAAATTTCTGACATTGCAATGCGTGAAATTGTGGGAATACCAAAATGCGAGCATTATCCATATCTCTCACTAACTGTTCCACTCTTCATACAATTGCATCAACAACATTGCCATCCAGTTGCGTCTGCATTTATGTGTGAAATAGTGACCTCAAGTGACCCCTTACCGTCTATTCAACCCTTCATGCCCATAGACAGCCAATCGCAGTCGGAATAACCACTGAGACCTACGAGAGATTGAAAGTAGACTACCAATATTTTAGAGCCTGACTCTTATTTTAGTTGCGCATTGACAATAATCGATCTCCATGGTTTTTCCGTATGTCTGTCTATTTCGAACACACATTCTTTTCTTTTTCTGTCTCGTTCTTTTGCTCGATTTCCTGCCAAGAAAAATAATTAAGGATTGAAGAAAAAGCGCAGAGTCGTCAGTCTGGAAAAGAGACTGCGGAAGTCGAGGTGGTATGTTGGTAGTGGTTGAGGGGTTACACAAGAGCACAACGTCGCGTACACTATCAGTCTCTTTCTCTATATTTTCATTGCCCTTTTCCATCGTTCATTTTTTCATCTTCTCTTTGTTGCACTCATATTCGCCCCCGCATCTTCTCTTAACTTCGTCGCGCCACCCCCGACAATCGACATTCACCGTTTGCGTTTATCGAACGATTGCGCGCGCATGACAATAGCAAGGGGCGTACGGCAACGAATAGATATCTTGGCTGAACCGCTGAGGGCGAAACACCATACTCTGGAAGCGCGAGGCAGTGACGACGAGGCCTTTCGTCGCACGCTTCGGTCTGCACTCTTTGAGCGCACCGGAGTACATTTCAATATTGTATAGTATCAATAACAGAGGAATATCGGATGAAACATCGGGAAAAACTAAAAAATGAATTGTGGGTAGGATAATTTATAGTAGCATTTTGAACTCAAGTGTTTTTGATTAAATACCAAATGAAAACATAATCTCAACTGTCTGAAGAAATTCTTTTGACGTCTTGTACTGTGGTTCCACTTGATTCACATCGAGTTTATGATAGATATTATCGTGAGTTATCGTATGGATACATTTTTTTATTTGAAAAGTGATATTGATTTGTGCGAGTAAATATGGTGATGAATGAAACATGAAATAAGAGATAATATGTATCTAATCCCTCTCAATTTACGATTGTCAAATAATAATTAGATTTTACGGACTATTTGAAGGGAAAGTATTGTTGGAATCAAGAGAAGAAAAAGGAGGAAAAACTTGATATTTGAAAGTTATAGTCGTGTGTGTAGGAATTTCATTCGGGGCCAATCACACAATATTTAAGGAGGGTTGCCGAGAGGATCGATCGCTCGCCATTTTGCCTCTGTCTACAATACAGTGGCTGCTCGTGAGGCGCCACCTCGCGCGTCCACCATCTTTCATTTAACGCCGTCATTAAACAACCTCATCACGCATGGTATTACGACGTTGACGACGACGACAACGACGAAGGAAAACGACATCAACACCAATTAAATATTGGATACTACAGCGATAAACAAAACATCGATAAGCATCTACTACATCTTCATGCTAAATTTTTTCACCATACATCGAGGTGGAATCCACATTACTCTTTAGATTGTGGTGCAATATAGCGCCGGATTTGGCGTATTGATCGCGCGCCATATTCGCCCGTCTGACGCTGTCTTATCGTTAACTGAAGTAGCCGCGTAAGAACACGGGTGCATGAGAAAGACACTGTGATAGTGAGATCAAAGACACAGCTATACATTAACTGATAAGGATAGTGGGGGAACATTTATTTTCTTGTTCATTAGACCCGAAAGGGTAAAGTGAAAGTAACATAACAAACAATAACATAATAAACAACACAAAAGTTGTGCCGACAAAGTAGTAACGCAGAAAATTGTAGCTGAGTAATAGTAGCAGTCACCGAGGGTAGAAGTCGTCAGGCTGGGAGGTCGCTTGAGTGAAGTGGTGGGTCCCGTCGTGGAGGAGGCCATAGAGCCAGGGGATGCGACCCCGCTGACGGGACCCGTGAGGGAGGCCTCAATACCTCGGGCACCGCCACCGCCACCGCGGATAACCACACCAAGTCCACCGAGGCCACCACCCCCACCACCACCACCACAACAACAACAACAACAACAACAACAACAACAACAACAACAACAACACCACCAAAAACAAAAACATCATCATCAGCAGCAGCAGCAGCAGCAGCAAATACAACATCTACAAGTCCATTTACATCCGCATGCACCGACATTAACAAAAAGTCAAAGCCAAGTGCAAATACATCAATCTAGTCACGGATCTAATGCTCATCAGCAACATCAGTTGCATCATCAAGTGAGCGAGCCCACACAGAATCCAAGTGGCAATATGGGTACTGTAATGTCATTTAGCCCAAAAGAACGGCGAAGCAGTTCAGTATATCCGCCAATAGGTAATCAACATGCAAGCGATTTCACATTAAATAATTTTAATTATGAGCAATTGAATAATGCGAAGAATCGTGAAAATAAAAGTTTGGTGGCCGTCGCACCTGCACCAGCAAATGCCAACAATAATCAATCATCAAACAATAATTCATTACAAAATAATAATATTAATTTGAATAACAATGATAATGCAAGAATAATATCGGAAAAGAATGCATTGGAGAAGAATTTGAAGAAACATTCGTTATTCATAAATGCTCTGTCGTGGAAACGATTTAGCACTGCTAATAACAATAAAAAAAAGTTGGATAATAAAAATAAAAATATCACATTCCGTCAGCCGCTTGACAATATTCCAATTGTTGACAAGAACAAGAACATCCAAACGCCGCAGGTAATGCCACATTTAATTTCTTAATATGATCATAAATTTATCATCTTTTCTACTCATGAATTGATACGTGGAGGAGTTTGACAAGAATTCATACTGGATATCAAAAAAAAGGGACTATTATATTCCGCTCTTTCAAAAATCCAAGTACTCATTCCAGTCATGATTTGTAAAGAGCATCACAGTGTCAGAAAGATATGACGAGAGTAGATTTTGTTCGATCTTCTTCGGAGATCGTTGTCAAATCATTCAAAAAAATTTGTCAACATTCCCATGATACTTCTCGACTAGGCATAGATCCTATATATATTTTCATCGCTGTGTCGTCCCCAAAAATCAGTGCAGAATTCTATGAGAAAATGAGAATACAAAAAAAATAATTCGACTTTCGATGATTCTTCGGGATTTCCCACACATTAATTCAAATGGTGATATTGAAACGTCAAGGAGTTTATAAATATTCAGGAAAATAGCCCGGTTACAATTGTGAAAAGATTGAGCAAAAGATTTGTCAAAAAGATTAAACAAAAAGTTCAACCAATATGTCTAATCATTCGGTCGTCTTAACTTCATCGATACCACCTAGGTTTATATCATGCGTGTATGTGCAATGCGTACACTCCACTTACATAACTATTGAATATATTTATATACATAAATATATATATAAAGGCGCATCATGTGGTTATAGTTCTTTGATTATCTATTAAAATTAGATCCCGCATGACAAACAATAAACAATGCGTGCCTGAACACATAGATTTTCACGTGCTCGACAGCAAAATCGATTTGCTTATCGCCAATTGTTTGTTCGGGCGTTTCACCGCAATGTGCACACCCGTTGTTGTCTATGTACGTGTATATCAATATACATGTTGTGATCAGTTGTAGATACGATCATGCCAAGGATTATTTTTGCATAACCTGTATAGACAACGCCTCGAGCTTTACCTTCCGTCCAAACAAGGTTACCGCACACTTTATTCTGCGCCGGTCGCCACCCACCCCCCCCCCACGCCACCCTAATATAACCTGAGAAAAGGAAAATTAGGAATTTAAGAAAAAAATCGTGTGGTTTATGAAAGGAATCGAAATAAAAAAATACGACAAAAATGCGGGAGTCACGTTGGTATGGATCGATGTAAAATAAAAATGTGCAAAGGCGTATAGACAAAGGAATTCATGGAGCAGAGAGGTGGGATTTCATGTTAATATCATTCTGCAAAAAATTGCTATGTGTGTTTAGTGTCGCTGACAATTTTCCTCGTCAATCCAATTATTTCATTCTAACGTCAGTTCTTTTATGTTTGAACTCACTCTTTACTGGTTCCGATAATTTTTATTGAACAGACACTCATTCGTGTGTCTCCATATCACATCAAACACATGAAGCGAAGTTCAAGAATATTTCAAAACAATACATAGCAGATGTGTATAAAATAATGTTGAAGGACACATTCATTGGCGTTTGATATGTTTTGGTATATATAAACGGATTGTCCTACTTTCTTCTTTTTATCTATATAAATACACATTGAAAGTTCGTAATATTTTTCTATTTTATTAATTCCCTGTGTCATCTATTGACATACAATTCTTATGCAAATGAAATAAGAAAATTCTAACGATTATTCAACCTATTCTAGACGAAAGCGCCAGCGTCGAATAATAATCATACGACGCACAATTCAAAATGCGAAAAGATTGTCGAACGATATCAATCAACAGGGCCACGTAAAACTGTGATTCAAGCATCAACGTCGGAATTATTAAGGTGCCTTGGAGTATATCTTCATGGCAAATGCACACGGCTACGAGATTTCCAAGCTGGCGACGCTGTGATGTGGCTCAGAACAGTAGACAGGAGTTTACTTCTTCAGGGATGGCAGGTGAGTCATTCATATATATCTACATTATATTATATGTGAAATCCGATATTGTTACTATATTGGAGGATCATATGAATAGCTTACCGGATATAGAATAGCAACCCTTCAAGCAAGTTTATATGCGATGACGTATAAGCTTGCAAACTTACTTATCACTATGATGAAGTGACATGATTATATTTATCCAATTGATATATTTATGAGCATTCTAGATGAATTTTCAAGACAACAATGATGATTCATTATCGAGTAATCGATGGAAAAGAATTAAAAACACACTAAATATCTTTGGCATCGGTCACAAATTATTGCATTTGATTCCAGCCCACCAATTCAATATCAAGAATATGAAAATTTCAATAGCAAATATGATCTAAAAAAATATGTCGTTTCAAATAAATGAACTGATGGGATTTTATGCAGATACTCGATGGTGGTACATCGTTTTTTTCTTATAGTGAATGCGGCTTTTGTGATTTAGCTCATACAAAATGGAAGTCTTACATTGAGACTTCTCGATGAATCAAGTAGTAAATTTTCTCAGGAACTACGAAATATATATATAGACAACGCGGTGTTTTCATTCACCGTCATAATTAAAATCCCTATCAAATTATATCCACGAATCACTCAGAATGCAAATATTGTTTGGTTCTCGAATTTATATTTTTGCGTATTTCAGCACTCATGATTGAGATTTTTTTAGCCCAAAATGAAGATACATTTTGTGTTATAAATGATAGAAATGTAATTGTTCGTTGTATTGATCCTCTATTCGGAAACTAAAATATTCAAATTCTTGGAGAAATTCAGTAGGGCATACTCAACCCACGCCAAATGAACGTGTCACGTATCGACCCGAATATTTTTACATAAATTTCGGAAAAGTAGCATACACAAATAGTTGAGATAAATAAAAATCGATTTTTTAATGATTGCATGAGACATTAACTGAGTCATGATTGCGGGATCGACCACCAAGTGATTCAACTGTGTTAAAAATTCTATGAATTCAAGAGAAGGCTCAAAATGATGATAACAAAAAATTTAACAGAAGGAAACGAGAGTAATTCAGACAAAAAATCACATGTGACTCTAGCGTCAAGGACACCCGTGAGATTAGGATATGCGCACAACAGATCGATCGTCCAATGACATCATACAACTTCCACTCATTGCTCGAAAATGACATGACACACGTGACAAGTTCTACACCAACGTTGTCACGGAAAACATTAAGATGGCGTATTGAATATGTACATTTACATGAATAACTATTTGGGTAACTTGGAAATGATATGTCCACGCGAGAGAGGACGTGCCTACATTTCAGTCGCAAGTATATATACGTACAAGATATCTACAGTTATAGAGCTAGCTGTTATAAGAAGTACATGCGAACAAGCACGGCTATACTCCATGTTGTACATATGTCTATAACAAGTATCTATTTATTGCACAAACTATGTTTACAAACAAATTACCATAATCTATCTGTTAACTAATAAATGGGCTTTCTACCATCGAAAAAAAGCTGACGCAATTGGTGAATGTAAAATTGATCATTATATTATGATAGATTTTCATATGTAACGTATCTGGAACATAATTATTACGTTCAAATAATGACTAAAACATAGTCATGAATAATGCCAACCAGAAGAAGTGAAATGAAATATACTCTCAGTTCGAATTATTCATTAAGAATTGAATGATAATCTGGCTTTTTGAGGCAATCACTTCTAGTTATCAGTATCTGTTATTATCCTTATACTTTCAATTAATATTGTTCCTTTTTATTAATAGAGTTTTCAATTGTGATGGCTATGATAAGTCAATCCTAAGAGAACATAGAGGGAGAATGAGAGGGTGTAACAAATTTCATCACGATCAATACTGCAAAGGAATTTCATTTTCTAGCTGTCATCCGATCGTAGAACCTCTTAAGAATTCATACTAAGTAACCCATTTGTATGCTTTTTCTTCATAATCTATTCTTCCTAGTGATATCTGGAATGAATTTGAACCAGCGCAATAACAATGTGCATAATAACGTTCGTTATTTCATTGTTATTCGAAATATTTCAAATTGAAAAAGTAAATTGCAAGTACTATTGGTAGAGTTTTTCGTCCCTACATTTCTATTCGAGGGTTGCGAGAGTACCGTCATGTATACGAGAACTGATCGCACGTGCGAGGGGTGTCGGTATGGCGACCCGACAAACAGTACACCAGCCGGGGATGAAAAAGGGAAGTGCAATCCTCCCTTTTTTATCGTTCACTATATGCAATTTCATATCCTTTGACAAGGGAATAACGAAAAGCTTCGGGTTTTTTAATTGCCATTCCATATAGAGCGAAAGTATTCTTCCCATAGATTGATATTGACCGTCTAGTGGAGTTGTTCAAATCTGCGTCGCAAGGCTAGTTCTTTTCACGATTCATGAATATTCATGGTATGACAGGTTAGGTGTATTCGATATGAAATACAACATGCCGTGTGGCGCAGATGAAAGTGAGGATTATATATATATATATATAATCCTCCAATGAGCTTTCGATACCATTCTCATTGTCATTCTTTATCCGCACTTCGAACACGCGTCGCACGTTGTATCACATCAATGCGACTACAGCTGAAGACTCTTTTGTCCGCCAAATCAGATTATTATAATTGTAACAAAATCAATATGGAAAATCCATTTGTTTCTGTGTCACGTGTTCAGACGTCAATTCAAAACGCACGTGTGAAAATCATAAACAACCGAGTAAAGTGTTTATTTTTTGGAGATTCGTCCCTGGGGAATACAATATCATGAATCTTGCTGAAGCTTCTAGAACAATTCAATAACATATAGAAATAATAAGAAATGTTTTCATCGCGAGTGAGTTTTCTATCAATTATTCACTGTAGTATCTCTTATATTCAATTACGTCAATCGAAGCTCATGATACTGGAAGACCGTCGAGGATTATGAACCACTGTAAAGGTGGCGTAAAAGTTTCGTTCCCGATGAGAAATTGATATCCCAGCTGTAGGAAAGGGAATAACAGCCCTATTTTGAGATAATTATCGATACAGCATAAGTTAATTTAGACAAGCAAACAAGCAAGTATTGATATGCGTGCTTGCACTCTGAAACAGCATTGATGAGATATGTTTCAGTTAAGCTGCACCGAAATTTGGGAATCGTATTTTTGTTTCAAAACAAGTCTGTTATACCTGTGCTTGCTTTTGGATATCGCATGCACGTAAATTTTGATTGCAGTCGCATTTGAGTTAGTTAATACATTTATTTAAAAAAATATTGATGCATTCAAAATATCTGCCTTAGAAAACACATGACAATAATCATTTTTTCATGAGATACATAAATGATTGCATCGTTTTTAGCGAGATTCGGGAGAATTGATTACAAATCAAGTCTGATCGAGATGATACGTTATTTATACATTGTAAGTATCATAGAAAGTTTTATTACGGGCTGTTAAAATTCGATAGCACCGTGTGGGGGAATCGTAACATTTTGTCGCTGACACGACTAAACTTGACATAATGACTGACACAAGAGAACTAACAAAGATGAACTCAGCAACGTTGCGAAAATTCTGACAGTGTGGCGGTGATAAACGACTAACGACATTCACGTAGTTGGGATGATGGCATTAGCACGCTTGAACTCGTTTGATTAGGACTAAAATCAGTTTTTTTAAATTCGTAAATAAAATAAAATATTCATAAGTCCCGTCGGCACTATTTGTTTATGTGTATAGGAGATATTTTTGTACTACATAGAGGAGGGAAATAATTGGTTTAAATTGAAAGTGGATTCTCACAATCCTACATGTTAATTTTTGTTGACATGTAGAGTCTTCGAATAATTTTATCCAATTTTCCGTCATTGAAGAATGGGACACACATAAGGTAGTAATCAGGCAATAACGAGAGTGGAAAATGAATAGGTTCCTCAGAAAAAATACAATCAGAACTATTTTTTCAGGAAAAAAAATAACTATGACTTCATTTGTAGCAGTTACTGTAGTATAGTTCCAACTGCACCTTACATCCATAACAGATGGGGAAAATCCTAGAAGTCAGAGCAATGCATCGGAAAGTCATGGGTGTAATTGCGATTATAAACCAACACATTATTATCCACAATATGTACTAATAAATCCATGAGATATTTCGAGAATTCGTTAATTTTCGAAAAATATTATTGAAATTGTTCACATCGTGTGCTAGTAATAAGGGAGCCGAAGTTATTTTCCCAAGATAGCGATTTTGAATTATTAAATCAATTTATTGGCATCGGATTTTTGAACAAATGGCCGATTCACAGTTCCACATGACAACTATCTCATGTTGAATAGTAGAAATTTTCATAAAAATGAGCGTTTTATATTGTCCATGATTTTCTCAATTGATTCTTTCAACGTTTATCAGCAAGAGATCTACTGAAAAAATAATGGTTTTCGAAGATTCGACGAATTTTCATCTGTTGGGTCAATTCACTTATGGCCCAATGGAATGGGCCCCAGTATATCTATGAACTGTTTTTCATATTTTGTAATATCGCATAAAAACACACGATATATTTCATAGTAATATTATAACCGCTGATATATGATCTGAACATTCCTTTCTACCACATAAAGTTGACCTGAATTTCTGAGATTATCATAGAAAAATCAATGAATGAAGCATTGACATCGTAACCAGAATGGACTTACTCAAGCCAACACAGATGTAAAGTATGTGACGTTACCATTCTTAAGATCATGGTACTCCAAAAATGTTCTCTGACCATCTCAATATTGAATATTTGCCACAATATACTTTGTCGGATTTATCAATGACTTTTGGCACTTTGGAATAGGAACAGCCAAATTTATGCACGATTCCGGCCGCTGTGCGCTCATTCCAACATCCTGTTATTCTCATTCTATGTTTCGTTCTAATACTACTTTCTCGACTCGATTAATTTTATTTTTATTAGACTAGTCAATATTTCAATATAATAAATTGCTCACTTCATGAGGGAGTTGAATCCTCCAAAATATATAATTTATCAAAGGCGAATTCTCGCCTAAAGTGCCATATTTATATATGTGCTGAAAGCCTAGTGAATCAGGAAGAATGTTGACAGCCCTGTGCACCTAAGTGTGTAAGTACAATATTGATTGGAAGGATAATAATAAAACCCCATATGAGTGAGTTTAACGAGCTGTATGTTCATTATTGATGCACCTATGAACTCAATGACACTCAAACGCGTGGGTGAATAAGAAAGTACACCGAAGAAAATCTTCTGCAATTGTAATATGAGACTGAGTGGCTGCAAAGATGATACTCTGTTTCAGTACAGCACACATGAATTCTAATGGAATTCATATGAGCAACTTCTTCACAGTTCTGCAAATTTCACCTATCTCATATGGAGTAATCATTGGGGTTGCATTTCATTCTTCATGTCAACACAAGAAGATTTTTCAGTATATCTCATCGTCATTTCCCATTTGGTAAAAGTTATCACATAGGCCATAGGAATTTAATTTATGATTCACTTTGATTTGAAACTTAAGTAAACATTATCTGGATAACTGAAAGAATAATATTCATCAGTTTTTTATCAGAAATTTCGAGTTCAGTCATGGTGGTCATTTGCACATTTGTGCGGAGTGACATTTAAATTACTTATGTTTGTGTTCTTCCTTTTTGATATTTGGTAGTTTCAGTTCTTTTAAATTTTTTTCTCGAAATTGGATGTGTCGTTGACATATATCTGGAATAAAAAATCGGACTCGTGATGCTCACTGCTCGGGATCAAATGTTCTGATTGAGAAATAGAATGCAACTTGATCTGGTGTCTCACCTGGAACTGTCCAAATATTAAATACAAAAGATAAATTGGCGCACAATCACCTTGCATCTTTATTAGTTTATTGTTTCAGTCTTTCTTTTGTGTTTATTGTAATTCTAGAATGAGAATATTTTTTCGATCACTTTTGAGAATTCTTAAATTTGAACTTTTCACGATTTCACATGAATCATTCCATCTTCTCGCTGGTTGTAATAGTTTCAGAAGTCTATGATGAATGAAATGGTGGACAGATAGTTTGTGGTGTCGCGAAGTCCCTTGACTGCGATTATGTTATAGAAATCCATACTGACTTTTTTCTCTTCATTTTTATTCATAAAATGGAGTGATGGAAGGCACATTTCCTTCTTCATGGAATTGCTTTGACGTTGATTACAATTCATATTGCATCAATATTTCATGTTATGCTTACACTACCATCACCCTTTTTCATGTATTGGCGCGCGAAGGATACACATCAATGTCTTCCAAAACTATAATCTAAATACATTTACATATGATCTTTGAGTTAAAATTCCGAACAAAACTGTAAAATAACACCCATATACCTCCAGTCATTTTGCCTTTCCCATGCATGTTCGAAGCACCAACGAATTGTACGTAATGCGCATTCGACTTTGTTAATGAAATTTGAAGGAGTTGCGTATTTTCATGCAATTATTAATGATTGAATAATTATTAGGGGCGTACCATGTAGTTATGAAGTGACTGCGATATAAGTATTGGTACGGTCGAGACATGGCAAGCAGGAGTGCGATATTGAGGGCATCGATCCTACGCCAGGTCACAGTGAGGCCAGCTCACCGTAGCTGTTCGCTACACACATGTGGTGCATGCATACGCCATCTCTCAGCGATGTGGACGATGATGCTCGGCAGAGGAGGTCAAAGGGAGTGCATGTTCACCCAAGCTATATACCCTATATGTACTATGTACTACAACTCTATACCAACATACGCTGCATCATACCATGCTTAGTCTCACGTTTACTCTACGTAGTCTAAATCGGGCAACACGTTCCAATTGGCTAATGACACCGAACGACCGAGGGAGATTTTTTTCTGCTTAAAGCGAAGAAGTACACTTGGATGACTTGGTCGACTATTATCGTTAGAGTAAAGTTTATTTATATGTATGTACAGTAAAAAAGAGTGGAGGAAATACGACGAGTGATAAGAGAAGTGTGAATAATGACTATTCATCCATGTTCGTATATGAAAAGCGAACAAGTTTCCATGTCACTACTCCACAATGACAACTAGTGAACGTAGATGAATGAGAAAAATTCAATGTTATTATATTCAATGCTGTCCATTTCACTACTAGGATATATGACGAAATTCTAATCATAAGTGAAAATACAGGCTCCAAATTCAAATTTCGGAGAGGAAATTAAATCTTGTTCACAAATTAAACGTTCAAAGCGGTAGTTTGTATGAGCATAAGAAATTCATATGAAAGACGAAGCATAATATTTCTTTAATGGAAATATGATGAACTTTGTTCTGAAAAAATTTCATTTTCAAGAATTACCCCGTCCAATGAAGTATTCCACTGCCATAATGAAAATAAGATGAATAGTAACATAATTAGCTAAACTGTGAATTATACGTCCGTTTCATAATATAATCATCGAGACGTATTCCGATACTGATTTAATACAGAGGTTGAACAAATTCTTCATTAGAATTTACATCTTGCAACCCCTTCTGAACTTTGGTAGACCATTGGTCGCTCTGTAAATGATAAACTATTTTCTCGTAAACCCTGAAAATATAATGGGAATATCGGTGGTATTAGCACTGGAGTAGATACGCACGAGAGCATACACTTATGTCCTCCATACGTAACCCCTTAGAAGAACATAACTACCCTAGCATGGAGAAAACACTAGCTGGACTATTCATCAATACTACGAGCGAGCCTTCTGTTTTAAACACATTGTAATTACATGTAATCAAAAAGATAGAAAGTTCAGCATAAATGGAGATTGAAAAATAGAAATACATACACGTATATTCGGATAAAATCACATTTGGCCAATCATCATAATTAACCATCGATCACATCAACACTGGTATATGTTGGACTTTTGAATATCACGTGTATTGATCGGGACGTAATATAGGGGCTAAAATTGTGAATAGTAATTGGAACACACATGGATTTTATTTATGTAGACTTAAAATATTGGCATTTATATATTTTTTTTTTTGATTTTCTGTTTCAGGATGTAGCGTTTATAAACCCGGCTAACGTTGTGTTTGTCTACATGTTAGTACGTGAATTGGTTGATGGTGAAGAGGCATCTGAGCGCGAACTACAAGCAACAGTATTGACATGTCTCTACCTCAGCTACAGTTACATGGGAAATGAGATCAGTTATCCGTTGAAACCATTCCTCGTTGAGGACAGTAAGGACAAATTTTGGGACCGTTGTCTGCTTATTGTGAATCGGCTGAGCTCGAAAATGCTGCGTATCAACAGCGAGCCCGGATTCTTCACCGAGATATTCACCGAGCTCAAGGTATATGACACCCCGTGGATGCGTCCGTCACTGAACATGGGACTATAAAATCCAAAGGGCCTGTACGTAACGACACCACGTCGTACAGACAACTTTCAAATAAAATATATTCATTTATATTAATTTAGAATTATTTTATTATGATATTATCATCATTTATTACCATTCATTTTCATTTTTTTTCCGCTTTCGACCCTTTGATTTTTTATTATTTTCATCGATTTTTGTTATTTGTGCAATCAGGCCTGCGGTACTGGTGAACGCGGCAGCCTTACTGGAAGCAGCCTCGAACGAAGCCTCGTTGTCTCCGGCGTCGGAGTTCCCACCAAGGCGGCTTGACAAAGCTACAAAGAGCTCTTGGGTCGAATCGCCAGAAACGAATGTCATCTCGAACCCATCTGACGTAACGCAGCACGAGGTAGAATCGCATTCGCGGCATGACGGGTCGCCTCCGGCGCGCCAAACGCCGGTACCGTCCACCTCAGGTACAACAAATCTGCAACAACAACAGCAGCAACAACAACAACAACAACAACAACAACAGCAGCAGCAGCAACAACAACAACAACAACAACTTCTAGAACCACCTGGGCAACAACTATTGTCACAACGACGTCCAGGCGCTGGTTTGTCGGGACGCTGTCCGGATTGTGGTAAAAAACGCGAAGATGCTATTTCATATACAATTGAAGATTTGGATGCGGTTGATGCAGGGCCATTGCAAAGTAGTTTCGCCAGTTTGGTGTGTGCATGTGATACAATTGTGCCACGACAATCACCGCCTGATATTATCACACATTCCACCAAGATTCATTCAGATTTACGGAAATATCTCAGTGTCGACACAACAACAACGTCTTCATCACATTGGTCGGGCAGCTATTTATCACCTGACGATGCCACATGGCAGTTGAAACGTCAACCCGAAGAGACGAGTGAGTATCACTGGGCACTACATACATCAAGAACCGATGTAGATTTAGCAGGACGTACGAAATGCAGTTGTCACGACCATACGCCCGAAGGGAAACGACATCCAGAACGCGGCGATTTACGCAAACATCATAGTGCAGAAACAGACAAATGGTCATTGCGTCCTGATCATTTGTCTACACCACCCCATGATTTGCGAAAACATTTAAGTGATGCTTCGGGAATGGCTATGGGCATTCAACAAACATCTCGCACACTCCAAGTGCCGGAGGTAATGCCGAATCCAAAACCACGTTGTACATGTCCGAAGCCTAAAATACCTACGTCAACTCCACCAGATAACGAAAAACGAACGCATGCCAGCCAAGATATAGGAGACCGAACATTATTCTCCAAATCAATGGTAACAGATGAGCCAGAAATTAATGAACGACCAGAATTGAAGAAACATGCGAGTGAGGATACAAGAGCACCGATGATTAAACGGGAACGTGGAAGACTCGTTCAACAAAAGGCAATCGTTGGTATGTCCAAGAAATGGGAGCCAAAAGTTATGAGTCCGGAAGAGACGCGAAGAGCACAACGGTCAAAGTGGGCAGGTATGGCGCACTTCTCATTGCAACCAGAGAAAAAAGAGATGAAGTATGGTGATTCAAAGAGCAAGAGCCTGAAAGAACGGCAGCGATACAGTGTACGTCGAAGTTTATCACCTGAACCCGATTCACAACAAATAGTCAGGGTTAATAGTCGTATTGTTAAACGTTTGATATCACCCGACATCACTATCAGTGATGCAAAATGGGCGCCTTACGAGGGCTATTCGCCTTTGCCATGTGTTGGAATGAAAGTACGTGAACCAAAACGAATCAGCGATATTAAATGGACTCCATATGAAGGCTCAGCATCAGAATTAAGTATTTTGGAAGTGCCTGAAGAGGCAGAAGCTCATGACGATTATCATATCACTCCCACGTGTCACCCACCCCCACGTGCACCATCAATGAAGGAAGAAGACGATGACGAGGAACGTGAACGTTGGAGATTTCTTAATCAAATATCACCATTTCCAATATATCAGGGTGCGTGGAAGGACGTCTCACCACCAATAACACCTCCAAAAGTTGTAACACCAGTTGATCTGGAGCCTCCTATCTGGAAGCCACACGAAGTTCCAGCCAGTCCGATAAAAACCGTTGTGCCCTCACCCGCGCGACTACCAACTAAATCGTCGAAAGAGTTGAAAAAAAAAAAATTGCGTGGACGATCAGAGAGTACTCAGGTGGCACGTGGAGAAACTCGTTTGACAGTGCCAACTGTTGTTATTCGTGCTGCTAGTGAAGATACGAAGAGTCGTCAGCGTCCACTTTTAACAAGGTCCAAGGCACTATTGGAAATTCCACGTAAAGGAATAGATCCAACGAAACGTTCATTGAGTGAAGAAGTGCCGAGACATCGATCGAAAGAAGCTCATCGTGGTCCAAGTCGTGCTAAGAGTGAAGAATCATCAAGACAACCGTGGGATGCTGAATCAGAAGTGCGACAGTACGTCACAACGGTCTAGGATACATAAATTTGAGATTTATCACATGATAGTTAGCCGCAACAACTGTGGAACGGCATGAAAAACAACGGGGCTCAAAATGTACTGAAATTGGAAAACACCAATTAAGTCAACGATACGTGCGCATATTAAGGACATCGATGGCATATTCCCGTACTTTTCATTACAAAACACCCGGTCTACTAACGAAAAACAACTCGACATTGACTACGTTTCGCGGCCTACGCGTATTAGGATGAAAATTCATGATAATGATGATGATGATGATGATGATGATGATGATGATGTTGATGATGAAAATATTGGGGATGATGGTGATTATCATGATAATAATTTTAATGGTGATAATATCAGTGATAATGACGTTGATGAGGATAATGAAAAGAATGAAAATAATGATGCTGATTAATAGAAAAAGGGGTTGAAAGCACACATAAATTTATCTGTTCGGGGCAACATGAAGCGGCTTCGAGTATAGTCATATAGGAGCGTAGAAACAATTGTTATATTACGTTCAGTATGAGCTTATTTGCTGTAATAAGAAATACGATTGGTTAAATGATGTTGTTTTACAGGCTCCAGAAATGCCGAGTTTGCTATTTATAGAGTCAGGTGATATAATTGGATCATTTCTTGTGCAATTGCGACACCGAGAATGAGAATTAAATGTAATAAGTAAACTTTAATTATTGATTAAACTGAGAAAGAAAACAATTGATAAACGATAATAAATAATATCTAGAATATAAGTAGCAGTGATTGATGAAAAGGGGGAATCGTTTGTAAAACAGAATAGTACTCTACATAGTACTCGGTTAGATATAAAAATAACGTATAGGAATAAAAATAAAGCTCAGTAACTAAAAATAATAAAAAATCACAAACAGAGAGATAAGGTACATATGATCCAAGGTGAATATGATTAAGGAATTCAAGTGGATTTTTGGAAACGAAAGAAGAGAAACGTCTGGAAAAATTGAACGATAGGACAAGATTTTTGTCCCGTTGCAGGGGCAAATTGATGTTGTGGAATTACCTGTGAGATTGTTTCGCTATTATAAGCGAAGTAAAACTGTGTTGTTAACTTTTTTCATAATAACGGAAAGTTAAAACTGTGTATTGACGACACGAGTGTTATCGTATGTATGAATATATATATATATATATATATGGTCTTTTGTTTCTGATAAAATCTCGAATTCATAGAGTCATCCAAGAATGAAGATAAAGAATGGAGGACGGTCCTGTGCCGGGGCGTGCAATATTAATTAAAGAAACTCGCGTCCCTTCGATTTTCAGGTTGTAAACGCGAGATATATGAATGTAATTTTCTTTCATTTCTTATTGGAAAGAAAATTAAGTACAGAACGTTGATAGATTTGCCCGTAGCGATATTTAATGCCCTCATCACATTCTCTTTCACATATACGCAAAGAGTTATGAGGGCAGTGACGCAAGTGTTCAGATATACACAAAAATCAAGGGAAAGCACTTGCGTTATACTTTCGGCGCTGCGATTCATAAAAGACAAAAAAATATCATTATGATAAATGTGTGCATTGAGTTTGCATCTGGAGCGCGTTCTTCTCTTTTTCAATCGTGATGGTAGGGCCAGAAAACTAAAGAAAGAAAAGTAGCGACGACTTTACATTATGGTGTCTGTGATGATTACATTCTCAATTGTTTTCTCTCTTTTTAACCTTTCGATAAATTTAGAATAAAATGCGAGAAAAAGATGATGAGTGAAGTGAACATGACATTGCTCACAACTGAGATATATTCCGTCAGAAATTTGACGATTCAGTAATTGATCGTTCGTCTTTAAGTTCGATTGCATAGTAACTTAATTGATTTCAAGAGAAATGTATTACACCAGCGATGTGCTGAAGTGATGAATAATCGGATGAAGAGATTTTTCTCCCCTTCACCCGCCATATCTCCCAAAATTATATTTTTCTTTAGGCTTTTTTTTTCATTGCCGCAATAATTTGCGATAACATTATTATCATATAATCACAGTGAAAGTCATTAGTGGCGTTCGTGCGCATGTAAATTTCATTAATAAAATATCACTGATGTATATACATGTATATCGATATACATTACACTTCGGAGTGAGTGGCCCCTCCACACATCAACTACTACAATGGCGAAGAGCATGTAAGATTCTGCGTCATTTTTCATTACATTAGGTATGATAATATTCGTCAATAGATTATTATTGTTTTGTTCACACTGATGTTGATGCAAATAATTATTGGCAATTGTCATTCATAACAATAGAATTTTCGTGGTACTGCATTTCTATTTAATTTGAGTCATACTATTACACCAATAATCACACGACACAATGCACCGTGCGAATGATAGGAATAAAAAAAGAGAAAAATACACAAAAAAATACTCAAAAATTATTTATACATAATAAATACAAGTGTAATTTGGGATGTAACAGTACGAAGTATCCGGACTGACATTAGTGTAAATGATGCCGTCAGCTGAAGTCATGAAATATTATTATGCAAAGACGAATGGAGAAAGTAATGTGACACATAATAAACAAAAATTTTGCAATATAAATGCCGGAAACACACGGATAGAAAAAAAAAACTGAAACTCCGTAACTCATTTGCTAATCTGTGACTTATTTAGAATTCATCATATTGAATTTAGCAATTTCATTCCTATAACTCAAATGAGATTAATTGGCCAAGTAATAACTCGTCGATGAATATCTATATTACTGCTAGTGATAAATGAAGCTAAAAACATTGATATGAGTAACTGCGTGATACTCAAATCGTCATTATGTTTGTTATGTTAATATTTTTTTATTTATTGTTCTGTTGACACTTTTTGAACATCAATGTCATGAAGTCACTCATGTCTAGTTCTATTCACACTAATTTTGTTTTTTTTGTTGTTATTTACTATGATGCCTATGAAGTCTTATAAAGTCCTCATGCCCAATGCCCCGAAACCCCGTTGAATGATTTGTGATTCGAAATAAGACAAGAAAATAGTGACACAAATACCCAATCCGGTGTATAACAGGAATCCTAATGACGGGCTCGTCAAGAGAAATGCATTGTTTGTTCAACAATACAATACACAACCCGTAATATGAGGTCAATGTTGATTTGTTTAAAATAAATGTAAGTTCGAAAATTCAAATTGTGCATATTCATTCCATCAATCAAATTACGTTAACTGTTGCATGCACCTTAAACTTGGGAGACACAACTTGGAAATGATGGTTTTCAGTGGCTAAGGTAATAATCGTCTTCCTTTTTCTTATGTACTAGCAAATTATTTTTCGGTCAGATATATTATTCATGATTTTGTTATGGGAAAATTCGGACTCTACATTGAAAATGTTTACATTCAAATTAATGTACTGAAAAACTGTGAGCGGCCAAATGGTATTGATTCAACAACGGTGTGCGAGACAGAAGTTGTCTTATATCATCTTCGGGAAGATACCCCTCACCGATGAAGAAAGACGTTGACATATTCTACTGTTCTGATTTGCAACGAACACTATTCGTGTATGGATATCACTTTGGCTCAATCATAAAAGTGAGCTAATACATTTCCGTTCAATATCATTGGATTTCTTGATTGTGAAATTATATCGTATCACATATAAACTATTATATGTTGCTTCTAATCCACTTATTAGAGACATGATTTGAATCAATAATAATAGCGAATCAACACAAAAGTTCACATGAAATCAACTAGAGCTCGAACGTGATGAAATCTTCATCTCTACTGAATAAAGCTACGTAATCACTTCTTGACAACCGTACAAAAAAGTTGGAACGTGAAATTCACAAAGCTGAATTTAAGTAAGTGAATAATTTCCGAGACGTTATTGCGTGACATCGGTTATGTTTTGTCTTCATAAATAACTAGAGTAGGGAAAAATGAAGTCGTTGAATTATCCTGGATGAACGAGCCATTCAGGGATATTATTTCCATTATTCTTAATATAAAGTGGCATCGTTCATGTACTTTCGAATTCCATTATTGTCAAAGATAAAATGTGCAAATAAGAACCGACAAAATTGTTCAGAAGTGGAGATACAATACCATCATTGTGTTGAAATCGTTTCTAATATAATATAAATAATTTCATATCGATATATGATCATTATATCCGACAAACGTCATGATTGACATAGATAACATGCAAACCTACATCCATGGCCTGCTTTTCGAACTCCGACCTTACTTCCACTGAAGCTGTGGGCTTACGAGATACCAATTCAAAGGTGCGCGCATTGTCTTGATCGTGAAACATCAGTTCTTCCCCGTTATTGTAACTCGTCACGGTAAGAACACGTGGTTCTGAAATACAAACCAAACTATATAAATGGAATTTGGTTACATTTTTAATCGCGTTTATTTCTTCATCATTAGCATGATTCATTGAAAAGCGACAGAAAAAAATGTATCAGCATATTTCTCGATGCTCTCGATGAATATTCAATTTAATATTGAATTGAATAATGTTCAACTCTGAGGAATTACGAGTAATTGAATTTCTGTCTATTCGCGGCTGTTAACTCACTTGATCCAGATTCTGGGAATGTAACACGCACTCGCGAGTTAACTACGGCTCCGTATCCATAGAACCTCGTCGTACTTTTCCCATCGAGCGAAAGCCTGTAAATTTCATTGAAACATCCTTCACACTCGTCGTCTGCTGTTATATTGAACCATTCACATATCACCTCACTTTTTATAGATGAAGGATGCATCATAGCTATTTGATACCACACTCCAGTATACTGTAATGCCAACATTTCTTAATCTTTGAACCAGAAAAGTTATAGTCAAAATCAAGAAAAATATACGTAAGAGGAATGAGTGTAGTGTGAAACGCTCAACTTCTGTACTTCGAAAAGATTAGACTGGTGATCGTGGTTTCACTCGAAGCATTACCGTGAAAAACCCCGAAATTTCTCTTGTGTTCCAAACTCTATTCTCAAAAAATAGTGAATATAGAATAGAATGTCCCAAAAAAGTGGCGATAACATAAAATTCCCTCTTCACATGGATGCTATGAACAACAGTTATTCTCCTTCTTTACCTGGTCCAGAGTAAAATTGTTCCCATTGTCCATCCGAAAATGCCCATTGGACGACAAATGACTTGCTCCATGTGCAAACGCAAAAAAACTCACAACATTGGTAGTTATAATAATTTTATTGATTATCATGATGATTATATTTGATATATTTTATATTGCAGTGAACAATTGATGGAAATGATACAATATCTGATCCTAGTGAAGAAATCACATGAACTTTTATACTTACAACCGTTGGTTGGATTATTATTAAAGCAGGTGGACAGAACACGAACACTGAACATAGCAGTAGTCGTTCAATTCGTGTATACATGTGTATATTCTCATATTATTCTTGTCCCCTATTGACAAAGAAATTCATTGATATTTTCTTCATCAATAGGATACAGATCCATTTTGTTGTTAACTCCATAAGAATGAACAATGTTTCTGTAACAGCTGGTAATTGGTATCATTGATGCCTTGATCTTGTATAATGTGTATATATGGTCAGCTTTTTTTCATCGGTGAGTCAAACCAACAATGATTTCATTCCCATCCGATGATGGAATCCCTCTATTCCAGTCTTATATGCGTCATATCAGAAAGCAACCTTTCGATAAATGTAATGAGCATTGTAAAAATGAGTTCGGAATAGTCATGAATCCTTGAATGTCCAATCATTGTAATCACGCTCCTTCTATGCAATACCCAAGTGCGTAACGGAATTCTCCATGCTTCGGAATGAACCATATGAGTGACGCTTAGGTATAGAAGGAACAAATCGATGGGTATTGTCATCTATTGCAATGTCGCCGTATGGTAGTATTCGCAACTCATGATAAGAATGATGAATAATCTCTTTAACTTGAAGTTCAATTTTTCACTTATGCATACGGAAGAGGAGATTTTTTGCGAACTGCTTCGAATACCCCTGTATGAATGGTGTACTAGAAGTAGAACTTTTTTTTTAGAGAATTCAAACATTTATCTCTCAACCTATCGCCGCACGATTTTATATCACTCGACTGTGAAACGCATAAAATCCCATCGGCCTCAAATCAATATATCTCGGATACAATTGGAAATAATCTCTGACATGATTTAATAAAACTATGGGGAAGAAAAGAATACTGCTGTTTCCAGTCGTTTATTATATTACAGTCATTCACCATATTGAATTCATATAGAAAATGAACAAGCAATATTTTGATTGGATATTATTATTATGCGCACACCATATTTAATTTGGAGGTAGCGGTGTAGAAGGTATGTTGTAATTGAAAATATTTTTTGTGATTCATCAATCTCCAGATTTGTTGTATCGCAATACGATCATGAGAAAAACATATATTATCGATTCCAGATGGATAAAAATGGGTGTAACACCTATTCTGAAACACCGACAAAACATAAAAAAAATTTTTTAACCTCTGCATGAGGTATATTTTATTTTGAACTCCCAGATATTCCAACCAAATCGATATTTCGATTAGAGAAGTTCATTCAATGCAACTTCTCGAAAATTAGTAATAGATCTTTATGAATATGGTATGAAAAGTTCAAGAATATAACATTGAAGACTGATACGATTTCTATCGTAAATGATTGGATGGAGATATCTACATTGAACTAGGCGAACGTCCGATGTGATGGAAATTCATCAACGCCTGATACTCATCATTCATTTTGCATGTTGAAATCTATTCAAAAATCTGCGATTGGCGCCAATATACTTCATCAATATGGCGGCCGAATGTCATAATACGTCAAGACCTCACGACGATGGCCGATCTAAATAAAGAATTGAGTGAATATCTTCTGAGTAACAAAAATGATAAACAATATAAACTGTCAATTCCTTCAGTATCTTTATCCAAACCATCATTAGGAAAATGGTTGGGGAAATCAACAGATGATGAAGCAGAAGAGCCGGGATGGCTACAAAAAGCACAGAACAACTGGTGTCCTAGTCTGGTTAGTTTAACCTCCCATTCCATAGGGAGTGTTATTTTTCCTTCAAATCGTTATCTATCTATATTCACGGTCATATAAATATTTATATCAATTCATAAATTAATGTGAACTTTTATTATTGACAGACTCGATTTCAACGTATCAGTGGATTCATATTCTGTATTTGCATAGGCATTTTATGCTTCTGCTTATCAGCAATGTATGTACCGGTATTACTTTTGAAAGCACGGAAGTTTGCTTTATTGTACTCGTTAGGAAGTTTATTCTTTTTACTCAGGTAAAAATATAAATTCATACAATTTCAATTGATATTTCTATTCAATGCTTTTTACTAATTAGAACGTATCAATTGCAGTTTCTGTTTCTTGTGGGGACCCATAAATTATTTAAAGTCACTACTCAGCCATGAACGAAGATGTTTCACCATTGCATATCTTGCCACGTTGGGAGGCACTCTCTATTTCGCATTGCATTTACAATCAACACCACTGACGGTGTTGTCTGCAGTGCTACAAATAATTGCACTGTTATCATTTCTCGTTAGTCATATTCCAGGTGGTACTGCTGGTCTCATGTTTTTCGGAAGGATATTCAAATCATCAATAAAGCCAACACTGCCAATATGACAATATGAAATAGTTTGGGTATTGAAAAGATTGGGAATTGAGAAAATGGCCAGTACGTATTATTTTATGCAAAAATGGTGAGAATGGACCGCTGAGATCGTGAGATGATTGACAAGCGGATAGTCAAAAATGTACATATGGACTAACAAATAACGAGAAAAAAATGAATGAAGTACGTAAATGCATCAGTGAATTTTGAAATAAATTTATTCGTCTATGACTGTTTAATTTTATCTCGTTTTTTTGTCTTCGCCATTTTCGTGGCTTTCATTCGCTTCGGATTGCCTTGAATACGTTTCACTTTGAGTGGAATGTATGTTGTTTTCTGAATATTTTCCACCATGGCAGAACGTACAATATTGAACTCTGGTTTCTCACTTTCTACGTCATCGGGAGACGTATTTTTGTTCTCGGGTAGTAAATCTCCCGACTGATGGATATCCATGTATCTTCCAGTACGTTTGAGTAATCGGGAAGTTTCATCCATCACGACTGTATTTTCAACATCCTCGTCATTTCCAAACGCGATATATTCTGTCCACATTTTCTCTTCAATTGCGATCGGCACCGAGTTTGGTGGAATAAATGCTCTCTCGTTGGCTGACGACCGATATTTATACACACATTTAGAAACCAGAGTATCTTGTACCGAGTTACAAATTTCATCACCAGTAGACACTTTCGATGAGCTTTCTGGCGCGCAATTCGTCTGTAAATCCATCTCTTCCTTCTCCGTATCGAATAACTGAATCGGTGATTTCTCTTCCCTCAATATGTTCACCAGGCCAGTAATTTTCGCATGGAGTTCGTAAAAATGTTCGCATTTATTCTCGGTAACTGACCTCTGTAAATGATTCGTAATGATGAAACAGATGAACTTTTTTTCCGGTCCTATATTTCATAAAACGCATTGAGTTTGCTCTAAATTCCCCCATACATTACGTATGCCATTTCTCTATTCATAAATGTCATTTTAGAACAAAGTAATTCGTTTCAAATTTCTTTCTGACTGATAAAATATAAGAATCACTACTGAATAATTCTGTACACACTATGAAAGCTGTGCATCTAATCAACGAAATCAAGAAAATCTACTTATCTATCTGTCTAACACAAATACGATCGCTTAAACAGGAAGTTCAACGGCAATAATATCATGAAGGAATATGATGAAATATATTCATGTAGCAGACCTGCAAATGCCAGGAACGAATAATTTGTGACAAAATTCAAAATCTATAGAAAAGAAGAAAGAGATAGTCTTGTAAAAATCGCATTTTCGACATAGTTCAAGAATTATTCTCAAAATTTGTATATGATCTGACTAAATAGAGAATAGGTGAATTCATGTGTCGGTTGAATTGGATTTTTGTCGCGATAAATAGCAAAGTTACTACACGGCAGACATGCTTCTTTATGCTTTACGAAACTTACTTTGATCCCCAATGCGGCACATGAAAATCCAACTTTACTCAATGTTACTCTTTTCAGAAACGGGACCATTAACACGGGGACACTTTTATATTGTCCCATGGCAACAATATGTTTAACCATAAATAGTGGCTCTATATTAGAATCGATCAATATTGAACATAAATTATTCTTTTCCAAAGCTTTAGTGATGCCATTGATACCTAGAATCATTGTAGCCCTACAAAATAAAAAATGCTTTTTAACGAAACTATTTGGTATTCATCAGAGTGGAGAATCATAACACGATCTCACATCACATTATCATCATTTCCTTCTAAAAATTTAGCTCGTGCATTTTTCCTTAATTCTGAACGTTTTTCTTTAGATAATCTACATAATTTCGCCCAACTCATTCTTTTGGCATGACACGTCTTAGTTGGTAATAATCTGAAATAATTGGAAGTCGATCAATTCCAGAACAACGTTTGGATACTATTAATGTTTTTTCTCATTCAAATTACTCAGTCAGCATGGTGTGTAGTTCTCTCTTCTCTTTTTCCTCCTTCAAAATAGGCCTAAAAAGATTCAAGAAAGGTCAATTATTTTACAGATAATTTGTGTTGGAAATTTGCAAAAAAAAAGAAAAAAGGTAAATACTTCACCATGAAATTTCGTGCGGCTGCACTAAAACATTTTTCAAGCCTTTAAGTGGAGGTTTTTTCGACGATGAGACTGCTATAGATCGTTGTCGCTGATTTTTTGGCGTATTCATTTTAATTGTTCACTATATTTTACTACAAGTTTTTTTTTTCGTTACTAGTAGTTATTCTATTTGTTATAAATCTTCCGCCTTTGGATGTATTTGAATATAGGTTATGTGAGTGCAAATATTTGTAACCAGGGGGAGTCGACTCGATGGAAAAAAAAAGTTACGTTTGCATGTATCGTCGATCAAGCGGGCAGTACCGCACAGCTCTACCAAATGAATCTCTAAAAGCGAATATCCTCAAGAATTTTATTGAACGCCTCAGTTGTTAATACTATCTACCTTGAAATATCCGGCCATTAATATGATTCAATTAATGATTATATATGCTCTAGAATATATCTATTCGTGAATTCACGCATGTCAACATGCGTATTCTTTAAATAACCTCACTGTTGGTAAGGTAGAGTAGCGATGAAGAGATGAGAGTTACCCGTCGGTTGCACGTCGGTGCAATCGGGACATTCTAAACTTGAATAAAATGAATATGGATTGTGCCCGACACATGTTTTCGCGCAATGAGCCATTCAAAACCTATGCAACAAAATATATGTGAGGATTATTATGAACAAGCATTTTAATTTTCAACAGTAATTTCATCGAAAATTATGGATGAAGATGATAATGTCGTGTATATATGTCCAGAAGAATTATTTGACATGCAATGCTTCATGTATCCAAAACGTACTCTTGTCTGCTTTTTCAACAGAGTAATAATAGACTAATGATAGACATGAATAAAAAGATGTTTTTCTCCACCATAGATATGAACCGAGAGCTCCTTGAATCTTTACTGAAGAGAGACTTCATCCTACAGAGAAAAAGTTCAGTGAAATTTCATAAATAAATATTGGAGCTACAGTTGAAATGAGTGGTTCATCCATATCGAAAGAGGAAATGGAAGCATTCAAATATTTGTCCGCCCATAACTAACAATAAATACCCCCAGGAATTTGGATTGATACATTACTTCATATTGCAGAGATTCATTCTTTAGTCCGTGCTGAACTGAGCAATGAGAACAATGGTCGCAGAGCAGCTAAAAAAACTACAACTCGATCAAGGATTCTAAGTTAAAAATGTGGCTTTATTTTTTTCTCGTATTGGGGAGATCTTCACATTCGTATTTCAAAAATTACTATTTACCGCTTTTTCCTATAGTAAAAAAATACAACGAATAGTTGAATATAAATTCAATAACTCCAAGCTGTGCAACAAGATGAAAATAAAAATAAGTTGAGTTGGCAATCTTTGCGTTTTAATTGTCGTTCATGTTGGAACAATGAAAAAATCTATATGAAAATTCAAATCAAGGATACATAAGTCAGTCAAAAGTTATCTTTAGAATTAATAAATCTGAGTTTTCGCATAGAGTTATGAAACTGAATAATTAATAAACTTCACCACTCATACACAGTCGTCTGACACGAATTCCGTTACTCTTTAGAAGAATCCAGATATTCGAATATTCGATACAATCGAAACAAAAAAAAATTGTGTCTGCAGGTGACTCTACAGTAATTTCGTTGTTATATGTGCAGTAAAACTTCATTTATCTGATATTTAAGAAACTGAGTCATGTACCAACAACTTGAAGGCATCGAGGGCCGTATTAACTTTCTTCTGCAATCGAATAATATTTTATATAGGCGTTGAAAAAGTCGTACATGTACATTTGGAAAGATAAACGTGTGATTTCATTTACAACGTCAGGAAAAGTGAACAAATATTAATTTGATTTCAGCTGCTAACATTAAGTGTATGCAGCCAATTGTTAGAATAACTTCAAACGAAAAAAATTAACTAGGCACATATATGTGCGTCATCAAACAATACAGGTAACAATGAAAAGTCGAGAATCCATCACTGGCCGGGTACATAGATTCCTCCTGAATCTTCCTGGTATACCAACATTCATTTGTCCATGACAATTCATATTCCAGATATGAACAGCTTTGAATGCAATTGATTTCTTCAGCCATGAATTTTAAGCTCCACAATTCCATCAAGACGAATTATTGAACGAAAACATATTTTATTCTTTTGTTTATGAACTATTGATTTTTTGGTGGAGACAAATGAAACATACTATAAGTGATAGACATAACTTTGGTGATGTTCGAATACTATGCATGCGATACACCAGCGACTATAAGCTAATTGGGGGCACGACGTAAATAACAAACTATACAATGCAAATGACGTGGTGTCTATACTCTACGATGAATAATGTAATGCTTTATTAATGTTAAATATGTTACTCCGATATAATATTCAGAATAAAGTGTTGCGTTACACTAGAGATTGAATGAACATCTGTTCACTCATAATTGATCAAGAGACGATCGCATTGTTTTTTCAGTAACCTTGTTGTGTGCAAAAAACACATTCACGTCTCATAATAATACTGCAACTTTTATAAAAATTATGATAAACACACAATACCACTCAATTTGAATGTTGACGAGGAATTAAATATGAATTTTGGCGTTCAATAAATTCCGATAATACAAAATTGTGGAGCTCCTGAGAATTTTCGTCCTCACGTGCAGACATTTATTCCAGATGATTATGTTGATGAAAATGTATGCAGCATTCTCGCTACGCTGCGATTTCTTCGATTTTACATAATGTGCAGCATGAGAAAATTTAGAAGAAAAAAATGCATCGCAGGGATTGATGTTATACCCTATGGAACTGAATCAGAACATCATGATGGAATATTACGGTGATTGTTTCCTTTTTTTTGTACTCTTAAAGTATATTTCAGAGGTTGATGGTGATGTACGAATTTCCTACGGATGGGGCGATGATTGACCACTTCAATATAACAACAATTTGTTTCACCATTTCACAATTGAATCAATAATTCCTAAACTACAAATGATACCAGTGATCAATTGAGGTTTCTTCAACAATGAAAAATCATTTTGTGGATATTCCATAACAGCATCCACAATCTGTTATCATTGGTGGAAAGAATGACATATAATAAAGAATTCTCTTGCATAAAGCTTTTTTGAACTAATTCCATAGAATATATAAATATTAATGCACACATAAACAAAAGAATAACGATACATGTCAATCGAAGAATCAGCCTGGGTAATGAAAAACTTGATAACAATTGTTCATCTTCTTTCATGAACAACGTAGTTTCGCTGTTCCTGTATCAGAATAGAAGAACTTATTGAAAAAAAAATAATTTCCATCGCCAATGTATTATTGTCGATTAGCCTAATTTCTGTACAAATTCAATATAAAATTGATGATATGTCGACAAAAGTTCTGCCTATACCGTTCGATACCATTGCATTATAATTTCATTATCTGCTGTCTCATCGAGCAGTCGATCCAATAGCCAATCCTGAAAACCAACAAACTATCATTATGTGAATCCCAGAACACAATAGTCATTCTTGTAATTTTACATTATTGAGCGATCAGTTCTTTTATATTCTCATGAATGTGGAACTCCAATCGTAGAACTAAACAATTTCGCCAAATTGCACAATGTTTAAGCACGAATCAAAAAACTAATCGATAAAAAAATTCTCAAAACCAGATAACGGGAGTGCGAATTTTATTGTGGCGTTTTTGATTACATCATTATTCTAATTTTTTTTTCGTTTAGGAGAAGAGTATGGAGAACAGTGTGTCGATGTCGAAGCGAACAATATTTAATTGCGCAGTAAATTGGGATCGAGAGGTGCAATATCGCCACGCAGTAAAATGTAGCGCACGCACGAAATAAACTATATTTCATCCACATGTACTAAAATATAATATTAGGTCAATGAATATATGAATAAGGCGTGACATCAATGTGGGAATCGCTGTCTAGTGAATATCCACACACATATGACAGCAAGAAAGTGCTGAATTATATATGTCCTATGAAGATGACTAGAAAGAAAGATTTGAGATTTCCCCATTTATTATCTCATATTGAACAATCGTCGGGATTACTGCTAAGTTTTTTTGATCCGTAGATAATAGTGCAGATCTTTATAATTTCATTTTGATACTTTTCTGCAAAATTCCCTGCCTTATTTTTATTGATATCTCAAGCTTCATAATGAAAATGATACAATAAGTGTACTGAATGACTTTTGTAGTTCAGTGCACAGTGGCTGGGGACAATTTAGCGCCCGAGAATTACTTGGATGTTTAGTGAGCAGTTGTAATGGATCATGAGAAGATAAGAAGAAATTATTACGAAGTATTGTTTATTGCTCCAAGGTTGTATGGTAATAAAAAGTTCTTTGATGGTATAACACAAGGGAATTTTATGTTTGGGTGAGCTAAATGTTTATATTTATGGACGCAAATTCATGTTAGCAATCATTACTGTTTTTAACGATACTTGAACTCATTGCTCATAGTCAATTGTCACAAATGTGATAATAGTAGTTTCTGTTTATCTGTCTCCAAATCTAATTGTTACATAACTTTTTTTTCTGCTTCGATGATTTGTTATTGTTATACAGGGCAACTCAATAGTAATTCGAAATCGACTACTGCAAACGATTTAGAGAACATTTAATCATGTAATAGGTTCGCATTTGCTCGTTCACATGCGCAAAGTTTTCTAATTTTTACCTTATTCTGAATAACTATAACACCGATATTGCGTTGCCAAAAATATGATACATGCCATGATGTTTTTTTCATATGTTCATTAAGAGCTGAATATTCTCAGACTGGAATTCATTTTCATCTTTGGACATTCTGTTCTGCATTTGATAATAGACATATGATTTTTTTCTAAATATTCGTCGTGGATAATCAATTTCTTGGATGAAAACTTTTCGAGTTTGTGAGTTTTGAGGTTGTAGAAAAATTATAGCCAAATTAAGAATATTTCAATTAAGAACTGAGTTTAAACATTTAGATTCGCGCCAATAGTGAAATTGATTGAAGTTTTTAGTGTGGCAATAATGGCGTGATGAACAAATTCTTCTCCGTTCAATATTGATTCTAACCATGCACATGTTAATTTATATCTACGTACTTGAAAAAATTGGAAATGCGTATGGTTAAACGCACCATGCAGTTGATTATGCTTTTTTTGCAATTATGAATCATGTCACAATAAAATTTTCCTTCATGCAACAACTGTGCACTGACGAGCAATAGCACACATTGTCCATGAACTATCATTGATAACAATATTTCTTCAAGGATGTCATTCTTATCGTTGAATATGCACAATTTATTTGGAGATAAGGCCTCGGCGTTGGGAATAAATGAATGATTGATATACAATCATGTACGGAGAAAAAAAGTCTCCATACGTATTCACATTTATTTTACTCATCATATCTAGTTGTGCATGTTGATTCCAGGATGTTATTACAGTGTCAATTCATCATGAGCAACATATCGGAGCAGAATTTAATCTACCACAGTTTGAATCGATAAATTGGATTTTTTTATAGTCTCACCGTACCGGTTGGTGTACCAATTCAAATTATAGTCTAGATAATATGCAATAACATCAATTCAATCACTGAAAGTAAAATAAAGAAGCGTACAATTTCGCTGCCCGCCACGATAAAGCCGTTGTTATTACGTGTACAAGCGCGTATTCAATTTTTAATCGACAATCACAATTACAGAACAAGAAAACAAAAGAAGAAAAAAATTTTAAATGCAATTGAAATAAAAAGGTGATGATTGTTTGAAAATAAAATTGGTTGTGCCGTATATTATATGTAATCTCACCAATGCTGAAGATTCGCAATATTGCGCGGGCGCGCGCGTCGGCGTTTACTCTTGTATCGACCACCAGATTCATCGACGCGGTGTCGCCCAACGAATATAAGGACTCGTCGCGGTGACTGTACCATTTCCTGACGGCGAGTAACGTCGATGGGACACGAAAAGAATTTTTATTGGCCTAGGATCAATTATAATTGTAGTGTGAATATATAATTTTTTTCTTTTACGCCTAAAACATAATTACAGTGAGATATGATTTGAAATAAATATTAGTCGAATTCAGTTTGTGAATTTATTGCTGCTGAGTTTATCCTACCACTAATGTGCAGTTTTTTTGCCTCTCTTCTCCGAATGTATTCGTGATATTAATTAGTGCCCATTTCACCGGTAGTTTCAACCAATTCATCCTGTTCTAACTCAATGCACAACTTTAAACGGAAGATTCAGATTTTGTTATGGACTTCCTATTGTTGGAGCAACAGGCCCCAACAATTTCATCGTTATTTTACATGATTGCACACACAAGCTGTGATCAGTGTTGTTTCGACAAAAATAATTCATTACTGTCTATCCAATAAGGTGAGAGAACTGAAAAACAAACTATTCGCATTAAATTTCATTTTTATCAATCTTATTTTGAGTTTTTATTTGTGATTCCTCGAACTATGGACTAGTGTTGAAATCAATCGTGTTTCGTTTATCAAGGTCCTGATCATTCCTTCCTTCTTCATTCATCTTCAATATTACATGATGAAAAATACTGCGATGAAGTCTCATCCAACGTTATCACGGATATGTACCTACATTATCATCAGTTTAACAGAAAAGTCACGTTGTAATATTTTGATACGGATTACATACCAATATTCTTCACCTCTTCAAATTAACCTGACAACACTCATAGAGTTTGATAATCGCTTCATAGACTTCAGCTCCATACACAGAAATAATTATATATTCCCAATCATTCTGTTTTTTTTTTTTTTTTTTTATATTCATTATGGAAAAATTCTACTACGTGGATTTGTTTTCAACTGTTTGTTATGTGATATGCATTCGTTGTTCATTTATGTCATTATCATTTTGACAGGTATACCACACCAGAATCGGATATGGATTGACGACAATCGATATAAATGATTCGTCAATAAAGTTTGATAAATTGGAATTGACCGAAGAGGGAACTTTACACCCACCAACCATTTTTAAAATGATAATCGTGTCAATACGAAATACTGACGTTAGTTATGCAAACGCTTTTGTGAAGAATATACGACGTATTTTTCACATGTTTGGGAAGTGGATAACATAAAATTGATTGAGCATTTTAGTGGATGATCAGTGCGGTATGGGTGGCCTATCAAAATCATGGGTGTTCGGTATATTGGGATTCCTCATTGCTACCTTAATGGTCATTAATATTTTTGTTACTGATCAATTTCATATCAGGCATATGATTAATATCGCTTTACTAGGTATGCAATTCAAGATTGAATCTATTATACACTGTGAAAAGAGTATATTCGATTGGAAACTTCAATAAACAATTAAATTCTATTTTTAGTTCAAGTGATAATTAACACTTCAATGAAGATCTTTAGTATTTTTGAGTGGGAGCTTCTTGCCGAATTATTCTTGTATCTGAAGTACTTAAAAGAAGAAATGAATGTGAAAGAGGTGAAATAAGTTCAATGTAGTTGAAAAAAGGACGAAATCGATCATTGTGAGCTGTCAATCAAAACCTTATGAATATGAAAAAAATTTATTTCCTATATAGTTTAATGAAATCGATTTTATTACATGGCTGTGAAAATGAGTGATATGTGCTGTGCAGTCCCGAAAGATCTGCCTGCTGTGAATTCAAATGTGTTACCACATGTGTAGTTTTCTATGTAAAATGCGTAACGATAGGTGAATTCAATATGGAAATATTGCACTTGAATGTGTGTAATGTTCTATAATTCGCCAAATCGTATACCATATATTCGGTAATACACTTGGATTTGCAGTTCGATTGTGCATTTACTTATTTCTTTTAGTTGAATTGTGACAAAAAAAGACCAATTTCGAGTTGAGATGCGCCGATGTGATTCCATGTTTCATTCCATTATCGATCAGAATATCATAAGGAATTGAAGTATTTAATTATAGGAAAATAAATAGCAAGAAATTTTATTCTGACTTATAATCCGCGGAAAAAAAAAATTCATTTGAAATAAGAAAACAAAGATAGAATCATCAATAATGTAATGATGTCAATGATGAAGTTATCTAATTTTTTCAATTGAATATTATGAATTTGATAATTCATATATATGTCAGTAAAATTGTGTTTAAATACATAAATGTGTCAAAGTAAATCGTGTGACGTTCGTATCTAGAAATTGACATAGTTTAATATGCCAAATCGAAAGTAATCGAATAGGAATCGGTGAATATTAAATTCATTTGGTGATGATTGAAAGTTCCTCGATTATATTTGATGAATGATTGCTATGAAGCCCTATTTCAATGTTGAGGAGATTTGTTTCCCAATACAAAAATACACCAACTTCTACAAGGAAAAATTTCATTTGTATTTAAAAAATAAGATGTTTGAGAATATAATCATTCTCGTTTCAACAATACTTTTTTTCAGTGTATCTATCATAATAACTTGTAAGAATAGTCAAATGATTTAATTGTTAATCTTCATCAGAAAATACAGCAAAAATGGAGGTGAAAGGATTTACTATAGAGACAAATGAAGTGTCAGGATTTTTAATTCATAAAAAAGGATGCCGAATGCCCGCTTTTGATCCAGATGATACGCTCGCTAAACAATTTACACAGAAGGAGAAGCCTTTGGTGTGCGAATTTGGAAGTGAGTTACCTCTCACAGAGTCTAATGAAACGGCTGTTTTCATAAATCCTGAGACTCAAAGTCAGTATTATAACGATACAGAAGTCGTCAATTGCTGCTGGCGAGGCTTTGAACGTGAAAAAGACAGCGACAACTCTGTAAAGTAAGTTCAATTTTGGCTGCATCATTGTTCAACAAATACTATAGTGCATATGGGGTCAGATTGGCTTCATGCCATTTTTTACTAGATATATATCATAAATGCTATGAACATTCCTCCGATAGAGTTCTCGCGCACAATATTTCAAGCTAACGAATCGAATCCCACCGTTGAAAAATTCGATTAGAAAAAGTGTGACTGATGATTTGGGCTTGAGTGAATTATATCTGATAAATTTACTAGATCATTTTATGCTACCACAAAGTATTTTTGAAGTAATTCATACTCTCTAAAAAAAAACGCAAGAAGAAAACACGAGCGACGAACCCAATCAATGATATCGAGATATTTGGATCAAGAATGTGCAGGAAAAAAATGAAAAGTTAGTGGTAGTAATAGAAACCGAAAACACAACAGAAGGAGACAGAAGGTGCTGAAAATGTCTACTGAAGAATTTGTGTCGATCAAAAACGGTTTGGCTTAGTATTAAGGAACTAATCATTATTATTTTTATAATTAAAAATAAATTATCATTTTTTCATTCACTTCGACGAGTGATCTTTGTATCAGTACGCCGACGAAAACGTATTTTTTCTGTGAAAAACAACATCACGTCTCTTTATACCGTGAACAAACTTTTTCCAGGGTCCTGCAGAAATTTAGTTTCCAACGAAAACCCTAATTTTTGTTTATTTTTTCTCTCAAATCACCTCGAATTACAATCTGCCTATCACCATGAGGTAATTTTCATGATATATATTACAGGCGTAAGGGGCCGACTCTTTTGATTATGTAGCATGTATTTAGTTAACTCGATTTTTGAGACCGGGCGGTTGAAAACTCTACTATGTATGACAGATATATTTTTGTTTTCGGGAAATGTTGTTACTAATGTTTTTCTGAAACATTCATCATGATAACATTCGTGGGATTATGAATATTGAGATTATAAATGATTGAGGAAACGGAAGAAAAAGGAGAGGCATTTCGAATTCAGCAGTTGCTTCCAAAATAGGTTCCATTGATGAGCAAACTAATATACAAAGCAAATATTGGGGAATTAATCTCCATTTTGGGTAATCGCTTTGGTATGCAGTTCCTTAAAGCAAAGTATGAACTCACTCCCGATAGCAGAAGAAATGTCGCCAATCCGATATACGATTGATGGACGTGATCAATAATTTTGCGATCGATTGATTGAGTATCTGAGAGCTTTCAGATGACGTATCATTTATCGATGAAGATAGTAATGAAATTTAATCTTTCTCGTGATTACATTCTGCCGCTGAGAATGGGAAATTTTGAAAAATAAGCGATAATGATTTGTTTGTCAATAATTATAATAATGAAACAATGCAGCGATAAGAAGGGACAAGACTGCAACAATCACAACTCAACATGATGTGACTTTTTGAAACTTTTATGTCTACAAGACATAAGATAAAATTCCATATGCCAAATTAAATGGTTCGTGAAATATTGCATTTTGTTGGTAAGGTCCTCATACCGTGGAACGGAAAAATCATGATCTTAATGACGTGACTGACAATTGTACCTGTCAGAAATAAGTTTTTGATATTTATAATCGGACTCAATGTACGATCCAATCGATACTTAACGATCACGCCTAGATCTGTACACTTTCATATCTGAATATCACAGTCATAATACTACGGTGACACCAATTATAGTCTGAAGACACTTAGTCCGCGACATGAAATCCGGCGCTACAGTACCCAAAGGTTGAAAAATCCGCTGTTGACAAATGATGTGCTACATATTCTATATTTACGGATTTGAAGTTTGTGGATTCAATGTCGCGAACTCTGCGTCGCGAAAAAAGTAGTGCAACCAATATCACACGACAAAATATCACAGTAATATGATAACTACATAATATGTGATACGTAGTCGAGACACCATATTACCATTTCAATATTACAGCATATCTTAGATAAAAAATGATCCCATGTGTGCTCTAGAGTTCAAAATTATAAATTCAATAGATTTCAATACAACTATTGCATCATTAAACCTTACTGTTTCTATTTTCCATACAGGTTCGAAAAAGAGTGTCACAAGTTCCAAAACTCAACAACTATAACGGAGGAATTTGTGAAAATCGAGTGCTTCAAAAATGGGAAGCAAATATATAGAGATTATCATTGCTTCGTACCCAGGAAATCATTGGTCGAGGAGAGGTGTAGAACTATTGAAAAAAAAAGAGTACTGAAAAAAAAACTTGTATCGAAATCATCGACGAAATCGATAGAGAAAAGGCTCAGTTTATTAATTCTCGGATTGGATTCTGTGTCGCGAGGGAATTTTCACCGCATGATGCCAAAAACAGTAGATAAATTGAATTCCTATGGAGCAATTGAAATGGTGGGATATAATAAAGTTGGCTACAATACGTATCCAAACCTCGTGGCAGTTCTCACAGGGTTATCTGAAGACGAAATTGAAACATCATGTTGGACCAATAGAAAAAAACCATTTGATGACTGTCCATTTTTATGGAAAAATTTTAGCGATAACGGATATCGTACAGTATTAGCTGAAGACGCATCAGCGATGACCACGTTCAACTACCTCAAACCAGGATTTCGTGTACAACCAACGGATTATTATTACCGGCCGTATTCTGTTGCAACAGAGACGGATATTGGGAATACACATAAGCTCAATGCTGATCTCTGTGTCGGAAATCGAAAAACTTATGCAAACTTATTGCATTATTCGCGTAAAATTGCTAAGGAATTTGCTGATGATCCATATTTCGCATTTTTTTGGCAGGCGAGCCTGACTCATGATTTTTTTAATTATCCACAATTAGGTGATGACGTTTATCGTGACACAATTGAATATTTGAAAAGTGAAGGATTACTCGACTCTACCGCTCTAATTGTTATGAGCGATCATGGAATGCGATGGGGTGAATTCCGTCAGACTTATCAAGGAAGAATAGAAGAGAGTCTTCCTTTTGTGTTTATTATTCTTCCAGAATGGTGGAAAAATGAGTTTCCATTGGCGTGGTCTAATTTACGCGAAAATACAGCAAGTTTGACAACACCATTCGATCTCCACGAAACATTATTGGACATTCTCTGGTCACAAAATCTTGTTACAGAGTCTATTCAAAAACGAAGTGAAAGTAAAAGTACAAACAGTTCTCAACGTGGTATCAGTTGGTTCCTACCAATTCCTGAAGATCGTACGTGCAGCACTGCCGGTATCCCCGGGCACTGGTGTATGTGTCACACAAGCAGTAATATTTCGATTGAAAATGAGGCAATCAAAAATTCAACCGAATATGTAATTGAAGAACTGAATGTAATGATAAAAAAATATCCACAATGTTTGGAGTTATCGGTGAAGAAAGTGCACGATGCAAAAATATGGAGTGGCCAAATTAACCATGAAGATAAATCAATGCCATCAATATATACAATTACGATCGAAACCATACCTGGCAATGCACTATTCGAAGCATCGATACGCCACAATGTCACTGGGGGTAATTCTCTTGTCGGCTCTATCAGTAGGTTGAACGCGTATGGAAATCAGAGTGCATGTGTCGATGACTCTACCATGCGGTTATATTGTTACTGCCAAATGATTCTTTAATCCAACACATGAGAATAACTTTCAGTTACATTAATTGATGTGATATATTTTGTGGAATTAAGAATAAACGTCATCTATTTCTTATTATGACTGGGTTACTTCGAATTTTGCTGATTTGCTACAGCGGGTTCACGGCATTCTCATTTTTAGCCACATCATATCACCTCAAGACCCATGTTCACTATTCGTTGTTAGTGAAATTGATGTAAAATAGTTTAGTTATTAGGCAGAGAAGAAAACAATCGCGAATCACTACTGACAATAATTACAAAAATCGTGAGTATTCTCCAATTTATTCTTTTGTAAAGTTTCGGGGAGATTCCCATAAAAATGTGATCCAAGTCTGACTGCTCCGCAGCGAATTCACTCTGCGTCCAGTATAAGGTGATATATTTTGGAAGTTCAATGTGATATTTTAGCTATCAGAATCTCGAAGTGTCGCTCTGCTAAGCTCTATTGAAGAATATGTTATGAATTGACTCTTTTCCGAATGATAGAAACTGAGTCTACTTCCAGTTCGGTATTCAGTTGTATTAGACATGTTTCATCAGACTTACATAATAAGAGAGTTTTTGGCATCACCGAATCGGTATTCAAATCCCCAAAATCCAACAGTTGAAAATGGTTTACTCCAATATGATCCAACTGTGAAAAATATGCCAGATCGACGTAATATATAAGGTTTCCAAAGTTATAGTTTGACTATTCCGAAGTTGATGCAGAAATTCACAAATTCGAAAAATTGTATCCAGCATTACTAGGAAGAAATTACTGATGATTCACCTGAAAATACAGGCAGATAACATCATTCGATTTCCTAGTGACGTTCTATCAGTTTTTGTCGATCTCAAAAGATCACTGCTACATTAGAGCTGGTATGCCTGTTGAGAAGGATATTTATAGCACTAGTAGTGATGCCTTGATTGTCAACGAAGCAATTGGAGCTCTAATTACATATTGAATATGTAATTGAAGTATCGAATGTGGTCGCGAACAAATATTCACAAAATTTTGAGTCAACGATGAAAAGTGCCCCATGCAAGAGTGTGTATTAGCCAAGTCATTCGTTATGATAAATTTATGTCTTGGATACACACAAATACAATCAGGAATATGTCCGAGTCATCCTTTATATTTTGATGTTTCATGTTTTCTGTTCGTACGTTCGTGGCTGCCACGATTCCACCCATCATGGTACTATTCGCTTGTTCTGAGGTAATTCAAGTTTAACAATTTGTCATTGCGTGTGATTAGCGACACTGTTTAGTCGAAAGCTCCAATTACGTTTCTTCGGAATAATGTAATGGTAAATCGAAAGTGAATCGCCGATTTGTATGATCGTCCCATGTCAATCTTCCTGAAGTAATTATAGTTAAAAGTCGGTTACTGAAAAAAGTGATGATTGAAAACGGATAATTTCGACTAGTGACAACGTCGTTCAATTTCGAACACTCCGTTCAAATTTCGTTAGTAGTACAACAAATATTAGTATTAATTTTCGATGCGTTCGAGAATCAGGACCATTGATTGATTCACTAATTCTGCAAGTTACGATTGATACCGCTCCAAAACACATAACTTGTGGGCGGCCAGATAACTCTTCGTCCAAATGAAGTCAAGATATTTATCATTTCGGTATAATACTACATTACGTCGGAGATATATTTCCCTACAATATTGCAAGTAGGGAGATACAGTTTCCCAAGAATTCACGACATTAGGTTTCACTGGGAAAATATTTCATGCAATGACACTTTTCTAAACGATGCAGACTGGATACTCTTTCTGAACTATACGTATATGAATACCTTAGTTAGAAATTGGAAATATTTCATAGTTTCGGTATATATAATAATAAATTAAATGCGTATTATTTTTTTACAATTGAGTAAGAGAAGACTGATGTTTTAGTTATCACAATCAATAAAAAGATCGATAATCATAACATCTTGATGAATATTCATCGATAAAATAATTTGTACAAATGAGTACAAAATTGTGAATACGGCCTGATAAATACAAAATTGGGAAGTCTTCCTGTTTTTTGTTTTTTCTTTTTCGTATTTTTCACGCAAGAGGTATTTAACTGCTTCAATGTTGTCTATTGGTTTTTTTTATCTTCTCCATTATTCCACAAAAATGTTCACAGCACAAATACTTCGACTATACGTGGCACACAATTTATCGATGAGATGACTTTATTGCACAATTATTGAGTTTCAATTCTTTATGATCCACGTATCCCATTGTATACTCTGTTGACTGAACTCTGTTGTAGCAGTTGCTTTATTGCTGGAATGAGAACGATACTAATATATGAACTGATAAGCGCACAATGGATTGAATTTAGAAAGAAAGACATACCTTCTTTTTTCTCAGCTGTGAATTCAATTTCGGGAAAAGCCACATCGAAAGTGATATATAAAGTGCCATGAAGATGATTATTTTCATAGTTTGGCATTCCTTCGCCTTTTTTCCGGATTCTCGCACCATGTTTTGTGACTTTTTCTCGCACAATTGTAACTTTGTGGCCATCTAAATGCGTTATGTCTAGAGTGAAACCAATCAAAGCATCTTCCATTGATATGGTAATGTTAGTGTAGAGATCATCGCCAACACGTTCGAAAACTGGATGCGGTTGCGTATGAATTCTGATGAAAAAAAAAAATTATTTTCATGATTTTTATTGATGTAAGAATCAGTGAAGTGTGGAATAAATGAATGAATTAATGATCTCACTTCAGAATCAAATCGCCAGGGTCTCCATCAATGTGAGGTTCACCTTCAGCAATGAATCGAGTCTCTTGTCCGTCCACCATGCCGGGTTCAATTTCCATTTCTAATGTTTTTTCTTCGTTCACCAGCTTCACATTCGGACATTCGGAGCATACAGCTTGCTGTGTCATTTGATATCTTCCAGCGCCTAAATTCCGTGTGACAACTTCTTGTCTACAATTACATTTTCTTGTGCCCTTTGCCGGCTTTGCAACTAGTTTATTTCTCGTGATCTGCAATCAAACGAAGTAGAACTTCACATAATCTGAAGCACATAAATAAACTTATGGAAGTTGATGACTCTACGATGACCGTCTTTTCTTTGAATTTCGAAGTATTCACTTCGAAAAAGGTCTTTCTTTAGATAACAGATTAATTGAAGTTTTTGCTGTCAGATAGAGTGAATTACTGATATAAAGACACAAATGTAGCGAGTTACTACTCGCGCAACTTCACATATCCCGAGAGTGATATCAATCGCGTATTCGAGGTCTTTGGAATTACCAGAATAACACAAGTATCGTGAAAATTCGGGACCGACAATCACGAGATTTCACAGATAATAATAATGAATACGACAGCGTTTGACATTATTCCAATACTCCAAGCAATGTATGAGGATCCATAACAAAGGATTCTCAATGCGCGTTGTGCAGAAGGAAAAAAATCTAAAAATAACCTCCTAAACTAGAATACGATTACTAATGTCGATCATTTACCTCTACAAAATTCCCACTGTATAATTCCTCCAATGTTACAAACAGATTCATAACAATCGTAAAACCTTTAGGTTGCTCACGTTCCTGTTGTTGTTCCCCTCCAAAATGGAAGCCGAAATCACCGAAAAAGTTAGCGAACGGATCAGCATTACCCATCATGTCATCCTTTTTCAAACATTCTTCACCACATCGATCATATGATTTTCTTTTTTCAGGATCGGAAAGTACTTCATAAGCAGCACTTAAGTCTTGAAATTTTTGTGATGCCTGAGGATCATCTTTATTCTTATCAGGATGTAATGCTTTCGCTAATTTCCGGTATGCTTTCTTGATTTCATCTGTTTGTGCACTTCTTGATATTTGGAGAATTTTATAAAAATCTCTCCTGAAAAAATTAAAGAAAAAAACAATTAAGTCATTAGATAACGCTTCTGTTGATTGAATTACAGACTACACGAATTCATACAATATAATTGAGGTTATATCACAACGAAATACATAGGAATTGATTTATAAAAAAATTCCATGACAATAATAAAATGATTGCTTATTGAATTTTCTCTTACCCAGCCGCTGTTAATACAATATAAAATGCAAAATTAATGAATAATAACAGCAAAACTCGTATTGCTGCCATTGCTAGTAAACGTTTCAATCACTCTACCCCGCTTTGGTCGTGGTTCACACTGATTGGTCGAGAACATGCAATGCGTGTACATTAGTTATCGCTGGTGGCATTTCATTTATACCATTCAGCGTACCAGTACGTACACATCAGTGTGGAAGATGACGTCGACAGCAGAGATTATCTAAATAATAGTAGCTGAATTTTACCGGTCATTTGACGGTTGATAGACTTTCAAATATATGTCGACTCCACTGGAATGTGGCGCCTTCTATTGTAACCAAAAGAATCGAGTTGTCGAGGGTTGGAAATCTCAAACAAAGACTCAAACGACGACAATTGATTATATTCCCAAATACTATGCATTGGACGCTTCTGAAAACTCACCCAGAAATATTTCAGAACTTATTGTTACTACAATTCAATGCACATCAAATTTTGTGATTAAACATTGTGAAAACATAATCAATATCAAACACACTCCCACAAGCCATGCAGTACAAAATCACTTATTACCGCCAAAGCATTTCACCAAAGAGGCAGGAGGAGTGGAAATGAACCATGAAGTCACAATTATCTAAATATTCATCCCATCAGGTATCCTTACCTCGGGATAATTCGTTGAATGAACTAAGAAATCAGTTCCATACCATCTAATTTGTTATTAATGAATACAAACAATTAACTGCAATAGAACAATAAATAATATCGATTCATATCATGTGAATGAAAACGCGCCTTAATGTAGCCGGCTGATTGTTTCGCTCCCTGGCGTATTCGCTATGATACATTCACTATTGGTTATTTCCTTGTCACCAAACGCAATTGACAAATAAGAAACGCGCAAGTCTAGTTAATTTGATCACGTGGTAGGGTTGATGCGTCTGCACTCTGCACAGCCAGCACAGCCCTCATTGTGTATGGAATATCTGCGTTTCATATGGTCATAATTGGTCGCAATAGTCGGCAATTCAGTGCGTCTTTGTTCACGTGTGCTCAAGCTCATTTGCGCAATTTAATTCAAGTGCTTACTTAATAATACATATTTGAACAATTTTAATATATATATGGAAAAAAAATCAATAACGATTTAATGGTCAGTTTTTACAGTTGATGATCAACACCTGGTGTTGGCCACTGCACTGTATTCATTGATTTATTTGAGACTGTTACGAATTGTGGGACGTATTCATTGACCCACGCGTAAATTTTTCAAGTATTAAAAAGTTATAAATTCAAACAATTTGTTTATGTAGTACATTGTATTCAACAGAATATTGTGAGCATTTCTTTCCTCCGAAACTTATTATCCTGTAAAATAGTTGTTGGTATTATTTGCTGATTCAACTTGTTGAGAAAATCATTATTCGACTCCAAACGCTCGGCGGTTCTCATCACTTCGAGGAGGTAATGCATACATATATATACATATGGATGTGTGCGTGTGCGGGTGATGAATGCCATTAACATGAGGTATTCTATACCATGCATCCCTCATTTTCCTCATCTCTTTTTTCTTGAAAAATCTTCATCTATATGTGATGGTGAGAAAGAAAATGTTTGCCAATTTTTATCAAAGAATTTTTCATGGGTTTTTCAGCATTGGAATTTTACAATAGAATTTGTTAGTGTGTAGAGTGGAATGGGTATGGTACCGGTTGGTGTGAAAAAAAATCGTTGGAAAAGCGCCGGGAGAACATTGTGATAGAGAAAAGGAAGGATGTTGAAGAATTTCCTTCAGAGACTATTGGGCACCGAATGCATGAATTCATGATAGGATTCGCCACTAACGAACATTATGAATAGAAATATGGATCCAATAGCACTGTGCTAGTTATCAATTATTATTTATGAGAATTGTATAAGTATTGCAATTATTCGACATGGTCTTTCAGCATTCAGTCATCGGGGGCATGAATTTTTACCATTGGTTCGATTCGAATAGGAACCCACGCTTCTATATTCCAGCGACTGATGATTTCAAATCTGAAAATTTTATCAATAAGTCTCTATTTCGGACTTAAAAATTATGAATTCAGAAGTGGAATCGTTGACCTGAAAATGTCTTGTATAGTACTTGGTCGTTCATGAACTTTCATAATTTTACTACAATTATGTCCTTCATGGAAGAAACATCATTTGTAAATTTCATTATTCGAAGAGATCTGTAGATGTGAGCTCATACATTAGATTCGTTTAATGGTTGATTAGAGATGATATAAGAGAACAATTTCGAATATTTTGGAAAGAAATTAAAATTATGAAGAAGAGAGTGTGCCAAGGGTTGATACTGCAGTTAAGAATGCTTTCATTGTTGGTACTGGATGTAATCTGCACGTGTTTAATGTATTAATCTGATTCTATTTAGGCGTTAATTTAGAAGAAAGAAAAGTTGGTACAGATCGTCCGGAGTTAGTTCGGACTTTGTGAGATTATCAGGAATTATCTTCAAAAAATTCTCAAGGAAATAGTTGCGAATAAATGCATCAATACTGCTGTATTTTTGTAATAATAGATAGGAAATAGAATCCTGAAGAAGCGCATTGCATTGGTCAGTTGATTGGGGAAAAATATCTATGCTTGAAGGTTCTCCGACATCAAAATGAGAATCGAATAGTTGCTGAAATGTATACCTTCAATAGCCATCGGTACGTCAGTAATTACCAGTAATTAAATATTCAATTTTGACAATATTATTGGATCCTTGATGTTCCAATAAGTGTCAAAATTGACTCTATTGTGGTAGAAGCAAATACTTTCTATTTTTTCCTGCCAAAATTATGATTCAGAATTTTGATCTCTAGATTGTGTCCATTTTACAAAATATCGTTGAAGTATGAACATGACAATGCAAGCCAGCAGAATCAAAGAAGGGTTCTCCTTTTATTTTGTTTATGCTAACCATTTGTGTTTGCTTTCGATAACGAGATGAGGAAGAGACCTATTTGATCTTAATATCTGTTAGCTTCTTCTGCACAACGAGTGGATAGGCTAAAAATAAATATTTTATGTGCATATAAGCATGTGAAGATTATTTTTATCCTCATGAATTGATGGTTATTATTATTCACGATGATAGGATTACTCAAGGCTTCACAAAAGAATCATGGTTCAAGTTCACTCGAGAATACCACCTTGGGATTTCATTCTGTTCGATGTTTTCATTCGTGTAGCATGAGAATTCATTGCCTCTTTCATTTTCTATCAGACAAAAATCAAGTGTAAAAATTCTCATGATGATGAAACTCTTGCTGTTATAAAACATGCAAGGAAATCAGGGTACTCATCCGACCAATGTTGAGAAATCCAATTAGATAATTGTATTTATTCTATCGATTCAGTTCATGATTTAGATGTGAACAAATATATATTGATTTATATATTATTTCGAGTTCATGGAATTTTCTAGATTGTTTCTATTCGTGTAACGAGAGAACAATAAGCAAGAAATGAAATGTTCAATTTCTCAAGTTAAGTTGTGAATAAAAATCCAACAAAATGATAATGAGTCTGACTATTAAATTACAACATTATCATGTATCGTGTATTATGTTCACCGAGATTGAATGCATATGTTAGTATCCAATCAGTTAAATTCAGTCACAATATTATTAGTATTATTATATTCCATTCATTATAGAAGAGCTCTACTATAAGTAGCCGTGGTATAATATTCTTTACGTACGGAACAATTCATTATTTTCCATTATCTATTCAGCATGATAATATTGCATATTGTATCTGGGGCATTTGAGTTACATAGACACATAGGCTACCGACTGAGGCAGAATGTCTGGTGATTCACATGATCGATCAAACTGTTAACATATAAACGGAATGTCAGATTACATACGTACTTATTTACATACCAGGTTGGATACAAAGAGTGTGAAGCAGCAGTAAGTGTGTGCAAACTTAGATAATTTTTGCAGCTAAAAGCTAAATGACGGCAAAATAGTATTTTCAATGTATATTAAATTAACGCAAGCGTTTAGTGAAGAGAAACTCAATCTTTAACGACAATTCTATAACTATTCCGAATCCTTGATAATGACGAAAGTTTGTTTTTGCATCACCATACAAGGTTGCAGGCATTATTTTGTGATTAAATGCAAATTGTTTTAATTGCCAGGGGAAAGAAAAACGAATAAAATTAACGTCGTTAATTTCAGTCTTTATATTAGTGCTTTTGGATTGCTTTCAATTTCTGTTGTGCATGCTTATCATTATCGTACGCCTTCGGTGAAATTTGTGTGAATGCCAACTAACCTGTAACGTTGGTTGGTAGAGGTACTCATTGTAAGTATATAGATACGGGAAATATGTATGCGACACTAAAAATCAATAGAGTCACTGTGTGATAAGCTGCTTAAGATAACTGAGGTATAAAGATCCGGTGGCATCCAATTCTTCAAGTAATTAAGTCATTAATATCTTTGCAAAGCCAATTTCGATGCTTATGAAAATATATGTTAATCCGTACGTACACAACGCAAAGTATACATGCTGTAAATATTATTCATAAAATATATGTTTTTACATATCTTCGTCACTAATGAGTCATGGATACATTCATCTTCTTCGATATGAATATTGTGCATTATTCAGATTTAATGTCAAGTTTGTAGTTGAGAGAATAGGAAAAAAATTTATGAACCTTTCACATCAATAGTTTGATCGTTGTATTCTGCTATCATTAAAAAAGATGAATATAAGTTAACTCGGATGAATATAAGTTCTTTTTCTTCGTTTTTCGTAGCGAATTATTACATTCTAATGTAACTTCCCATCACAAATTTCTTCGAGCAAAATATTTCAGAATGACAATGAAAATGTATGTAAGTTTATATATGCAACCTAGGACTAATAGATATATGATGTCATAAGTTGAACATAAAATAATATAACATTGGCCTACGTTATAAATGAGTTGTGGATGTATTTTTGAAAAAAAAGTTGAGAGTTTTGTCCGATATTTAATATGCATTGGTGTATTCATATTTTTATTTCATGTGTGTTCTCATCAGTAATACGAGAATCTTTGCCGATTTTCCTCTCAAGTTATTGTGGACAATGTTAATATTTGTATGTTAACAAGCGACGGTTTCCTTACATGTAAAAGTGGGGATTGCCGTCTGTGCTTTCAACTGAAGTATGCACATGTATATATATTGACTCCGCTTGTGTGTGTTCTTATATAGGATCTTCAATACATGTAGATCATGAGTACTGGTTTATGATTCTTGTATTCAATACTGAAGTGGAAGTTTACTCGAGAACAACGTAGACATAATCCTTTATAAGCTTATTCAACGTACACTCAGAGTGTAAATTATCTTTGACGATTCGCGAAATAGATTGCCTACTTGACCATGATTCCTTTGATTGAATGGAGTGAATTATTACTCTCAATGAAATGAACACTTGTCAATGTTTTGGCTTGTTAGATGAACATCAGTTCTGGAAATATTTGAACAAATTGCCATTATTCCGTGGTCGCGTCGTCCAGTTATTTTTCACTAACTTTTTTTCCCCATTATATCTATGTTAAAACGAGGAAAGAAAACATTATTTTCCAAGTATTACACGATCGTCCAATTATCATTATGTTGTCAGAATGAAATGCTTGAGTGATGTTATTGATGCTGGCAATGGAATAATTATATTCAGAATTAGATCGAATTTATTGTGAAGTTTTTCACTATTTAATTATTCATGTATAACGAAAAGTTCATATTCCGAATTCATTAGTGAAAATTTCGGAAATTGAATACCAGTGATGAATATACATTGAGGATTGCCACACAAAAACTATTAAATGAATAAGAATTGATATGACGATAATTTTCGTCTCAATATAAATATGAGTATTTGTTTCATAGTTAGACGACGCATTATACCCTCCACTTTGACTTTGACGATATTTTTGGACTTTAACGGCCTCGAAATCCAGACGCAATAGTTACGATTCAGTTGGAACCAACAATTTCACTAATTGAATGTCAAATAATTGACGGGTTTGCACGTTAAGAATGCACACACAGACATCTCTAACCATAACATTAAAAAACAACGCGTGTAATAATAATAGATAGACCATTCATCCGAAAATAAACCAACTTTGATAACTACCACTTATTGAAAATACCCTTGAATATCTCAATAATTCAGTTTGTACATTCAAACAATCCAGTAAAACAAAGCGTCATGGCTATTATTTAATCGCATATCAAAAGTCTTTGGACACGCGCAATATAGAACACGAGAACGTTGATCATCATAGGAATTATACAGTACATCTTACGTGATACAATTTTTAATCAACGACTTCTTTTCATTAATTTCGCTTCCGCATTCATGAAAATATCATTATCCTCTCGTTTTTTCTAGTAGTATTTTTTCCGCTAATATTTTTCCGTATTATCATTTTTCAAATCGCTATTTTTCTTGGATTTCTCACTAGCATCTGCTAAATTACGCAGTTCTTTAATAAAAAATGGCAAAAGTAAACTAGCGAAGTTACTACTTGAGTAAACGCACCCCGTATGTCTTTCTCTATACCGCTATTATACACGCTTCGTGCATATGCACTCAGGGCGCCGGTAGAACATTTACTCTGCTGTTTTTCTACACACATATTTGCAGCGTATAGCGTAACAGAAAGAAAATATCTGGAATGCTGTAGCTCGCATAGACTATGTTCATATCACGTGCAGTCGCAATATTCATTTTGTCAACATAAACATCAATATCTTCATTCCTTTTTTTTTCTTATCACATTTCATTTTCTTCTCCTATTACCTATTTTTTTTTCCTGGAAAAATGGAAATAATAGTTCAGGGCATGCGAGTATAAAATAGCTGGTGTATAGTTATAAATAATAAACTGATAGTGTGTGTGTGGCGGCGTGTCTGGAACATTGGTACGTGCAAAAATTAGACATTTCTTAACGGACTTTGACCTGAAGATGTAGCTTTCTCCATTGGAGCTTTCAAAAGACAGAAGATATGCAAGAATAATAAAAGATCTGAATATTTACACAGTATCAGCCACGTCGTCTTTCATCATTTTTTCTCTGTATATATTTATTTCTGTTCATCCGATTCGCCAATAATCGCCGGATGCTGAAAATTGCCATACAATTGATTATTGAAAAAAATTGTTCCGGATGTTATTGCTGTATCAAAATACTTCATATATAATCCGTTCGATTGACGTAATTGTGGTGTAATACGCATTGGAACTCATAAATATAAAATGATTTTTATATATTTATATATACACTTGTATGTACATATTCACATACACACAAATTTTTATTTCATAACAGTGGTAGTTGCGTTTGTGTAAATAACCGGCGCCACCAGTTTTAGACGCGATACCGCGTGCGTGCTCGAAATACTGACAAGCAACTAAAAAAAACTTTGAAGAACCGAAAAAGAGAAGGGGAGAAGGAAAAGGAAAAGCCAGACATGGTTTTGGCATCGAACCAAATATCTCGCAAACGATGCAGCGTTCTGAGCAGACAGGCTCAGTCTTGCCATTGATCAATAATTCAAGACTACCACAGAACGTACCTTTCATCCCTTCTGATATGATGAGCGTAATAAAATCAATAATACTATAAAAAAAAAAACAAATTTTTTTTTGTGTATGCCTTCGGATTGTGAAATATTTTATCCTTGACTTCAATATGTAGCGAATCATTTATGACGATCAGTTTAATACGTATCAAAAATGCTAATCATTGTAGGGATCGCATAAATCATTCACAATGAATCTTTTTTTTTAAATTAGAAAAAATTTATGATTGAAGAATAACTATCATGTAACCTGAAACTCGAAAGAATGATGACAAAGTTATGATAATGATAGAGGAGAATACCAAAAGCGAAGTTAATTAATTGCGATGGTGAATTTGTTACTATTCAATAATTGCTACGATATTAAAAGTCCTGGCCTAATTCCACAATTTTGTGCTTGCACGCGATAATTGACCATCAAGTACAGTACAGTCTCGGAAGCAGCGTCGCACTTGTATACTTGTGAACATACATGCCAACATGTATTGGAGTATTACGCAAGTGCTTTGATTGTATACGTACAGACTGGTTGGCATATGCGCACCAAACGTCAGCGCAAACTGCAGGATATACAGTGAGCAGATTTGCGATTGGTGGGAGATGAGAAAAACTTTTGTATTAGCGCTCGAGCTACAGTCGCGTTTTGAACCTCGTTTCGTCAATTCATAACAGTAATTTTGACGTCAATATTAATTATAAATCTTTATTTTATTTTATTCATATTCCAAATTCTGTTTATTGAAACATGAATCTATTGTTGAATATCGAGAGCGTATCAGTTTAATAGTGGAAGTTGAATGCACAAAGATTTCCAAAATAATTGTTGGTGAACAATATAGTAAATCGCTAGAGTTTGTTTGTAAGTGTCTGGAGCCATTGATTTGATATGATTTTACTTCATGTGGACAGCCGCATTTTTTTTTTCTCGTTATTATTATTATTTTGTCATTCCTCAAATTGATTTGTCAATATACTTTAACTGACACTACTGATAGAAACTCGTCCCTATAGTGGAACATTCACTTCAACCTTGAATGTGACGGGCTGATTATCAGTTTCAAATCGCAGCTCCGATCATAATTATCAAATGCCACGAATATCATTGATAAATTTCTAAAGTGATTAATACGTGTAATTTGTTTTATCATTCGAGAATAGATCCGAGATAGGGACTCAATTTACCAATGTGATGGTTACCAATTAGAAAACCATTGAAAATTCCACATAGTCTTGAATGACAGTAAAATGAATCATAACTTGCAGTGTGAGATTCGAAGTTTCGTATTTTGAAATAATGCTATTACTTATCAATTGATTATTCCACTAAATTGATTAAGTCACGAGCTTTGAGTGAGGCAGTGAAGATCCCCCAGCGTGTTCAAGTGTCAGATTACTTTTTATTTTTTTTCTTGTAGACAATGAAAAGAAAAACAAGAAGAACATATGAAAAGAAATTGATAAGAACTAGAATCAGATGATTCATCAGATTAGTTTAATATCATAAACAACAAAATAAGTAGAATACGCATGTATCAATGATAATGAATAGATTCATATTAGCTTGATTAAATTTTACCGAATTTAAATCAATCAAATTTTATCACATACATATTCATATAAAAGAACGTACTTAGACTCGGCAAAACGCGCATTCACATAATTTGAACACGTGCCGAACGAGAGTGAACACTCGTGTGCACTCATTGTGCTTCTTCAGTCGATTTTGTGAGTGAATGTGGACATATCCGAAGTCCTCATATTTGATTTATAACGTTCATTTCAGCAGCTCTCCATTCATCATATAATGAAGAACACACAAAGTATTCAAATTTAAATGAAATTCATTTTGTTTTTTGTTCCAGGCTGTGAATATGAGCTCTGGTGATCCTTGGTCTCTTCCAATCAAGCAAGGTCTTTATGACCCAACTCTCGAAAAAGATGCTTGTGGTGTTGGTTTCATCGCTGCTATCGATGGAAGACGTTCGCACAAGGCACGTACAGAAAACAAGAATAAATATCAAAATTATTAATTGCCATTTGATAAAATTGCGCAAAATGTAAAGAGTCCAAATAAATGAACCCGAACACTTCGGAGTTCAGTTTATCTGTATTCAAAAGTTAACAAATTCTATCAATCATGATACTACACATATTAATTCTCTTATATGTCACGGCTCTTTACAGATCATACGTGATGCAGAAACTTTGTCAGCGCGCATGAACCATAGAGGTGCATGTGCTTGTGATAATGATACAGGAGACGGTGCTGGTGTACTATGTGCCATTCCCCACGACTACTATGCCAGAGAATTACGGTTAGATATTCCTCACTTCTATATTTTTCTATTTGTAATATTCGTTATCGTATTTGCTTGTCAAACCCGAACGCCAATATCAATAAAATTTCAAAATCTACGTCAGCAATCCTATTACGTTAAACGTCGGTTTTATGTATAGGATTCCGTGTAATTGCTATCATTTATCTTGATAAATTATAGAATTTATTTTTAATAATGAATTTGATTAGTTGATTATTCCGTGCGAGTGCTATGATCCGTTTCTGTACTCTATCAGTGCGGTAAAGATTACAAGAAAATATTTGCGTTTTGCTTCATTATGTAATGAAATACATCTGGACGTATTGATCTTGAAACGTCTCAGCTTCATAGATTACTCTCATCAATGGCAATGCCACTGATTTTAGTTCATCTTGTATAGTTACGATTTAATGTAATAGATACAAGTTCGTTTATGCAACAATACTTTCCAAGTCATATCATGTGTAAGAACACGAGAAATACTGATAACATGTTCTAGTAATTCAAGATCAATAAATCATTTATCCTCGGGGGGTCTGCTATACAATTACTGCGCAAATCGTTATATGTAGTATTTTTGTAATCTCAATCGTTTTTTATCATTTCATAATGTTGCTTTGTTTTCTTCATAATCTTCATTTGACCATTTATATCACAAGTCATGCCGAGAAAATATATTGATAAATCACAGACAGCAGAATCTCTTATATCCGGACATTATATTATTTTTATAACACTTGATATTACTTGACAGGAAAAGAACAAATTTCAAATACTCATATATATTTGTTTGGTTTATAATTTATTTCAGTGAAAATCAAAATGTTGAATTGCCGCTGCTTGGGCGATATGCTACAGGAATATTATTCCTTGACAAGAATACGCACAAGCAAACGGAAGCGGCTTTCGAGAAGCTGGCAGGCGAATGTTACTTAAGAGTATGGACTATTTATAACATATGCAAAATAATTACGACAACTGGATGGAATAAAATGTCCGCGTTGCAATGATTTTGTTGAAAATATAATTCGTATGATTAAAAAAAAGATGGAGTTTAATTCAACATGAATATTAATCATTACAGGTCATTTGTTGGCGTGATGTACCGACAGAAAATTCGTATATTGGCCAAGTTGCACGAAATTGTGAGCCATACATGCGTCAAGTTTTTGTAACTGGCGAACAAGAGGTTGATGTTCTGAAACGTCAAGTGAGTCCAATTTGCATATTATCCATATAGTAATAATCGATCTAGATCTCACAACCGTTCCCTTCCACATTGCATTATCTATTTGTTGGAACACGACATGTTTTTTGTCAGTATCAATCATACTGATGCAAGACAGGTTGGCAAGCCATATTAAAATTGAATTACATGCACTGATGATATTAGATCAGAATATATAAAAATCATCACAAATTTACGAAAATAAAATGTAAACATATTTTGATAGACTGCGAAATTCTTGACAACCCATTTTTCTATGGTTATTTGACATACAGTTCATTTTCTTCTTCACCAGGTATTCATATTGCGAAAGCGCTCTTCACATACCATACCACAACCAGGCCTAAGATACTACATTTGTTCATTGTCATTGAAAACTGTTGTTTACAAAGGACAACTGACTGCAGATCAATTGTGGCGCTATTTTGGCGATCTGAATGTAAGTATGACCGAATATATGCTTCTCCAAATAATCAAATTTATGCAACTAATTTTTTCTTGTCATCACAAAAAACTTTTGATAAACAAAATAGAATCCAAACTTCGAAACTTCTCTCGCGCTCGTTCATACGCGATTTTCAACGAATACATTCCCAAGTTGGGAGCGAGCACAACCATTGCGGTGAGTTTTTTCAATGATGATGATCAAAATAGAATTTGGCAATATTTATTCTTTGAGAAATTTATCATCTATTTCATACATGGAATAACTAATCGAATTCCAGGCTCCTCGCTCATAATGGTGAGATAAATACTCTTCGTGGCAACGTCAACTTCATGAAAGCTCGTGAAGGAGTAATGAAGAGTGATGTTTATGGCGAAAAATTGAAGGATCTCTACCCAGTTGTGGAACCCAATCTTTCCGATTCTGGCGCAGTTGATTGTGTACTAGAATTTTTAGTAATGGCTGGGCATCGCACTTTGCCTGAGGTATGCAATTTTTGTGCTATCATTCAGTATATTGATAAAAATGTCTGTTCCCATATTCGATCATGTCAATATCTGAGTACTCGAAAGTTATTTGACAAGTTTGTTACCTGGAAAAAAATTCGTATTCCCAGAACATGATAGGTTTCAGTAGTCAGATTTTCGTTATTCAGATAAATTCTAATAGATTCAGGCATATCTGGACGGAATTTGTATGGTTATATATTGATAGTTCGATCACAGTAGATAGACATTCTGATATACCCTAATTTTCTGTGTTGAGCCAAGAGAATTCACAAATATGTTTCTATAACCGGAGAAGTTGCACCTTGGAATCATAATTCTATAGTATCATAAAGAATATGAAGGGGCAAAGAATGAATATATTGAAAATGACGGCAATGCTTCCCCGATGATTCCTTCAGAATCTTCCATCCAATAATGAACCAACATATAAATTCTTTTTGAATTTATTCAGACTTGATGGGGAATTTAGGAAACTTCCATCCAAATAGAATTACTTTCAAACGAATTGAGTGATGTCAGAAGTTCTCAAATACTATTAGTAAGTCCACAAAAGGGAGTGGAGTTACTAAAACTTAGAACTCTTTGGTGGGTATACGTGGCTAAAGTTTCCGGTAGATATTTATTCACCATCAGATATGTGGCAATTAACATCCATAATTTGTTGTGTGTCCCCACTCTTGAAAAGATAGTTTCGACGTTCTGATTCAGGCAAAACTACAGAAAGAGAAATTAAACGAAATGCAGGGGTTGAAGTGCTCATCCCCGAATATTCGACATTCCTTCAATATTATAGAGTAATGAAATGCCGACGAAGAGATCATTTCCATAACTTTCATGAATTTTGTATGAATGTGTTTGTAACTTGAAGAAGAAAAGTTTTAACTTCAGCCAAATGTTGTTTCGAAAGACTTGGAATTTTACTTTTTTCACAATTACCATTTTTTTCTTGGCGGAACTTTGAAATTTCAAATTTTTTCTCCACTCGATTATGAGTTTGTTCTCAAGATCCACATACAAGTTTGTCACACAACCCACGTCTCTCGAAATATTCAGATGTATAATTCCGTTTCAATCCAAAAACTGAAAAGTTCTAAGTATTGACATGCATATTAAACATATATGATATACTAAATTTTGCTTGCAAACTTCACTTTCCCAGGCCGTTATGACAATGGTACCAGAAGCGTGGCAAAACGATTTGACTATGGCAACTGAAAAACGGGACTTCTATCATTGGGCAGCATGCGCAATGGAACCATGGGACGGTCCAGCATTACTTACATTCACCGACGGGCGTTACGTCGGTGCCATCCTGGACAGGTAGAGCCTCATGATCCATTTATCAAGGGAAAATAGATAAATCAAATCAAAACGAAAAGTGAACACAAAACGAAAATAATCATAATCCACGTGGTAGTGTGGATATAAGTTCGATTTGACTTCTTGAATTTTGACATAGTATATCACCTTTTAATACATTGAACAACGTTTCTGTATGTGCAATGGATTATTCTAGGAAGCAAAGTAACACAGTGGAACAAAGCGTCTTCACTGATCTAATACGTTATTTTGTACACATTTTTTTGTGAAATAATCTCATTGAAGAGCTGAAGATTATAGAGGCAGAGAGTGAAGATAATATTGAGAACCTCATTGTGATTCAATTTCAAGAATTGACAAAGCAAAAAAGCACATGCAAAAGCACAAATATGATACATATTACTATTCAATCATTAATGGAACTGATTCAACACGTGATGGTGCAATATTATTCTTCCTCCTTTCTGTCCATTAATCAATCATTTACAATGATAAACTTAAGTACAATGTTGACAAATTAATCATTCGTTGTCCCGAATAGGGACAAATTGAAATGGTAAAAAAGGGGGTATGAATAGGTACATACATGCGTGTCTGTGTTAAGAGAAATGCTATGCCGGGACGAAGGCAAACGAACGAATACGCAACAATAATTCAGCCTCGATAAATGAGCGATCGCAAAGGTGGTAATTCAAAAGACCTTTTTAAATTTTTGTTTGGCAGAAATGGCCTGCGCCCATCGCGCTTCTACGTCACTAAGGATAACGTGATGGTGATGGCGTCTGAAGTCGGCGTCTATGACACTCCGCCCAGCAATGTTGTCCTGAAGGTAAACATGGAATAAACGCGACAACAATCCAACCATGTGGGGGCGAAAGAGAGAGTGAAAATAATCGAGAGAGATAGCACCATACAGTTTGGCAGAGTTGGGGCCGCTTGGCATTTTCGGAATCATTTAATCTAATTAAGACGAATACACAGAAAAAACCGTGGGAGAAACAAATCGTCAGATGCTTCGTTAATTTTTCTCCTCTCTATATGTCTTGTTGATGTATACCGAGTAATTTCAGCTTTAGGGATACGAATATAACTTTCGCAAGATTGTCCATTTCCAATCGACGTTCAAATTGTCTGTTCAGTGGTGCCACACAGCAGTAGCAGAAGGCAAATACGAGGAGACTATGAGAATATATATTTTATTTTTTTTCTCACATTACACAGCCGTCATTTAATTCTATTTTCGCTGATCAATGCCAATATAAATCTCATACATATTTTCAATTATTTCACATTTCTATCAATTTCGATTTTTCCTGTAGTTTATTTATTTTTTCGCTCTCATTGCTCAGGAAATTTTTATTCTCGTATGCTTCTTGTCATCAACATTGTTTCATCATCACCATTTACATTGAGTAATCACCATCACTTTTGGACTGCGCATATACAATTCAATCATAATCTTGGTAGATTTTTTTTCTAATTATCATAGTCAAGCATAATGCGTTACATTTCGGTGAAGGTGATTATTTTGGACATAGGAAAAATCAATTTTATTGTATACTTCATGTACTGGCATTCTGATTTTACAGTGGTAGTCTACAGACGATCTATAATGGTCCGATGCATTATGATATAAAACAATGTAATTTTTCATTGTTTTTGATTCATTTATTATTCTTATTATTCTTCTTATTGTTGTTATTATTATTATTATTATTATTATTATTTCCATCACAGCCCACAGTAGAAACAGGAAGTCATACCTAATTAAACTCAATTTATTAGCTTGGAACTGTACTTGGAAATTTATGTGTGATAGGGAACCACATCATGTATTTTGTTTATTTTTAATCATGTCATTATATGGTTATATGATTTAATCATTTAGGGACTGGGTTTGTATAGAGCTGTAGGATCTTCATCCAGTGCTGTCATGTAATTGTTCGAATAAGATTCGGAGCTAATGTATGTTGACGATCATTGGTATTGTATTTTATTTTCAGAGTCGTTTGAAGCCTGGAAGAATGTTGCTGATCGACACCGAAGAACAGCAGATCATACAGGATGTTGAGCTCAAATTGCATATTGCCAGAAGTAGACCTCATTCCAAATGGCTCAAGGAACAGGTATCGTAAATCGCGATGTACGCGGGATTAAAATAACCGCGGGATGATCTCTTTTGCACGAGCTATAATCGTTTAAACTAAAGTGAATATAAATAATATCTTATTCGCGAGACACAAATATATTTGTGTCAATATTCACCACGTTTCCACCAACTATTGTGATTGTGTTGACATCGTGTCTGAACAAGTACAGCTCGAGCTTTCAATCATTCGCTTGTGAAAATTGCGTGACACAGTTGCTGAACATCCAGAATAATTTATTTGACTTGGTTCCCATCCATTCATGCACTAGTTCATGCATTTATTCAATGGAATCTATTATGTATTGTCTTATTTATTCATTTTTTTTTATCGCTAAGGGTGGCTAAATGTTTTACTCTTGAGAAAATGAATCTCTCTCGTATAATAATATACTGACAGAATAATGGAAATCTGAGATAATATTTATAATTTGCTAATAGTCTAAGTTACTTATCATAAACACTTGAACGAAAAAAATTAATCATCATTTGTTAATCAGGCCATATAATAATTAGAAATAATTTTTTTCTTCCGATTTCCCTGTGTGCTGACAACATTGGTGTAATATACAGAGGGTGAGTCAAAAGTTCCGTCCAAAAAATTAAGTGTGTCTTTCTTTGATTTTTTCATCGTTTATATAGATGTAATATATTATTTTATTTCTTGGTTCTATGAGTCAGAGAGTGTTACTTTGAGGACTTTTTATTTGTTCATTTCCCCCCCACGAACTCTTCCTCCTATATTGCAAAGTAAAAGTATACATATTCTTATATTTAGTTATGCACGTAGCACGAATCTTTTTTCATTTGAATATACGCTATCTCGATTCATCTTTGCTGATTCAAAATGATAGACAAAAGAAAAATTAGGGGGAACACTTTAGAAGTCAGGGAATTTGTACTAGAAATTTTTTTTCTATTGTCGATCTTTATATCATCAATCATCTTGCTTATTGTTCATATCATGGATGTTGGCTTGGGTATAAACATTGATAAATCACTGCAATCACTCCATTTTTGACGCATTACAATAGATAATTATGTTGATCTGAAATGTGTTCTATTTGATTATAGCACTTCATTATTTATCTCGGATATTGTTGAATCCGTCATCATTACTGAATACCAATTTGTTCAATAATTTTTTAATACATATGCGAAAGTTCTGGGAAGAATAGAAATATAACTTATATAAATGTGGACACAGATTACGATGGATCACTTGCGTTCTGCGTCAACTTCCAATGGCATGAGCAATGGAATACATGAGAATGGTTATGGAGCTGAGGACGCAACGAAACACGGCCTCGATTATGAATTACGTGGAATGGATCGCACTTGGGGTGGTGACAAACGACTCCAGCTCTATGCGTACACTATTGAAACCGTCAATTTATTAATTATACCGATGCTCGAGACAAAGTACGTAATTGCAATGATTTAACGAATAATATGCATGTAATAAATTGATAAGAAACAATTTTGTCGCCACAATTGATTTAGTTGCATCAAATATGCTCGGAGTAGGAAGAAATTCGCGCCCCTCTTTTTGCGGATAATCTAGAACGCATTATTGAAAAAGAAGAGATTCTCTTGTACTATATTCGTAGTTACTGGATGTTCATCAGTAACATCTGACATGTGTACATTATTTTATGAGCAAAATGAAATACTTTTCACATACTACATTAACGACCTCGGAAATATTCATTATGATTGAAGTTCACACATCAAACTCGTTCACTCTGGATAATGTCCGTCAATTAAAATTTCTGTTGTTTATTACCAATGCTATATCGCAGGAAAAAACGTCAGTCTAAATCATTGACTTACATTTATCATTATTATACAGAAAAGAAGCTCTTGGATCAATGGGTAATGATGCTCCACTGGCCTGTCTATCTGAATTCCAACCGTTGATTTATGAGTATTTTAAGCAACTATTCGCTCAGGTAATGCAATACAATAATTTTGTCGCCACTCAATATATGGGACAGTCCAATCATCATCATAATCTCATTTTAGGTAACGAATCCTCCAATCGACCCGTTCCGTGAAAAGATAGTGATGTCCCTTATGTGCCCAATTGGACCGGAAAGCAATATACTTGAGCCAAATGAATTGCAAGTACATCGTTTGTTCCTGCCAAATCCAATTTTATCTCTATCTGATCTTGAAGTGATCAAGCATACTACTTATCGTGGCTGGAAAGCTAAAGTGATCGATATTACTTATCCGAAAGAAGAAGGGACTGCAGGCTTTTTCAACACTCTGCTTCGTGTTGACAATGAGGCGAATGAAGCGGCAAAGGAAGGCTATCAACTCATCGTTCTCTCTGATAAACGCGGTGGGCCTGACAGAATACCTGTCAGTATGTTACTCGCGCTAGGATCAGCTCATCATTATTTGATTGAGACGAGACAACGGATGAAAGTTGGTTTAATTGCTGAAACTGCCGAGGCTCGTGAAGTACATCATATGTGTGTATTAGTAGGGTATGGCGCTGATGCCATATGCCCATATCTAATTTTTGAAACAGCAAGTAGCCTCCGAAGTGAAGGTATTCTTGATGAATCAGCTACCGACGATATTTTATTCAAAAATTATTCTGAGGCAATGGAACGTGGTATCGCTAAAGTTATGGCTAAAATGGGAATATCAACATTGCAATCGTACAAAAGTGCGCAAATATTTGAAGCAGTTGGTTTATCTGATGAAGTCATTGATAAATGCTTCCGCGGCACTCAATCACGTATTGGTGGTGTGACATTCGATATTCTCGCTAAAGACGCAGTTGAACGTCATTCATTAACTTATCTAGAAAAATCAGTAGATACGTTGGTACTACGCAATCCCGGTATATATCATTGGCGTGCCGGAGGTGAAAAACATATCAATGATCCCGTCAGTATTTCAAATTTGCAAGAATCTGTGACGAAAAAAAATTTTAATGCATACGAAAGTTATCGTCAATCATCAATGAAAGCGGTACAAGCTTGTACATTACGTGGACAGTTGGAATTACGTAAATCCCAGAACCCGGTACCCATTGATGAAGTTGAAGCAGCGTCCGAAATTGTTAAACGTTTTGTCACTGGTGCTATGAGTTTTGGTAGTATCTCCATGGAAGCTCATTCAACGCTAGCTATTGCTATGAATCGCATTGGCGGTAAATCCAACACTGGTGAGGGTGGTGAAAGTTCAGATAGATATTTGAATCAAGATCCAGAATTTGATAGACGTTCGGCAATAAAACAAATCGCCAGTGGCCGTTTTGGTGTCACATCAAGTTATCTAGCAAATGCCGATGACTTGCAGATAAAAATGGCGCAAGGCGCAAAGCCTGGTGAAGGCGGTGAATTACCTGGCTATAAAGTCACTGCAGATATTGCAGCAGTGAGACATTCAGTACCTGGTGTCGGTCTCATTTCACCACCACCTCATCATGACATCTACTCAATTGAAGATCTCGCTGAATTGATATACGATTTGAAATGTGCCAATCCAAACGCTCGCATATCTGTTAAACTCGTATCAGAAGTTGGTGTCGGTGTTGTCGCGTCCGGAGTTGCCAAAGGTAAAGCCGAGCATGTTGTTATCTCGGGTCACGACGGCGGGACTGGTGCCAGCAGTTGGACGGGAATAAAAGCCGCTGGCTTACCATGGGAATTGGGTGTTGCTGAAACACATCAAATTCTGACGATGAACAATCTACGTTCACGACTAATTGTTCAAGCTGATGGACAATTACGTACCGGCTTTGATATTATTGTCGCGGCATTATTGGGCGCTGATGAATTTGGATTTAGTACAGCGCCGCTTATCGCCATGGGATGCACTATGATGCGGAAGTGTCATCTGAATACCTGTCCGGTGGGCATTGCCACTCAAGATCCAGTACTACGTAGTAAATTCGAAGGTAAACCTGAACACGTCATCAACTTTTTCTTCATGCTTGCTGAGGAAGTGCGGTCTCACATGGCAAGTTTAGGCATACGTAAATTCCAAGATCTTATTGGTCGCACGGATTTTTTGAAAGTTCGTGATGATATTACATTGGAGAAGGCGAAACTACTTGATTTATCGAAGATTCTTCGCAATGCACTCGACCTCCGTCCAGGCGTCAATATTAAAGGTGGCTCGGTAAAGCAAGATTTCCAACTCGAAAATCGACCGGATAATGAGTTGATTAAGCAAGCCAAACTGATTTTTGAAGGCGAGCAGAATCGCGTCAATATAAAAATGACAATAAATAATGAAACTCGTGCTTTTGGATCAACATTGAGTTATTATATTTCGAAGAATTACGGCGAGGCAGGTTTACCAGAGCACAGTATAAATATTTCATTGAAGGGTTCTGCAGGTCAGAGCTTTTGCGCTTTCCTCACAAATGGCGTTCACGTAACGCTCGAAGGTGATGCCAATGATTACGTTGGTAAAGGTCTTTGTGGTGGTGAAGTTGTAATTTATCCACCAAAAGAATCCGATTTCAATTCCGGAGAGAATGTCATTGTTGGCAATGTGTGTCTCTATGGTGCAACATCAGGTAAAGCTTATTTCCGTGGTATTGCTGCTGAAAGGTTCAGCGTGCGTAACAGCGGTGCAATTGTCGTTGTTGAGGGTGTTGGTGACCACGGCTGCGAATATATGACAGGCGGTTGTGCTGTAATTCTCGGACTTACTGGCAGAAATTTCGCGGCCGGTATGTCTGGTGGTATCGCTTACGTACTTGACGTTGACGGTTCGTTTAAAAGCAAATGTAACCCAGAAATGGTTGAATTATTACCGCTAGATAATAAATCGGACATTGCTTACGTGAAAAAACTTCTGGATGAGTTTGTTGAAAAGACTGGATCTTTGATCGCTAAAGATTTGTTATTAACGTGGCCTGAACCCACAACAAGATTTGTAAAAGTATTTCCGTTCGAATATCAACGAGCATTGCAACAAATGGCTGAAGCGAAAATTTCTCCGCCAATCACAAATGGTAATGCCAAAAATGAGGCACAAATAAAAGATATTGAAGATTCCATTGAGGACAGTGAATTGGCACAACGTAAATTGGATAAAATTAAGGGTTTCATGACGTACAAACGGGAGACAGCGGTATATCGGCCAGCTGAGAAACGTGTTGAGGATTGGGATGAGATATACAATTTCCAGGGCGTAAGAAAAGGATTGCGGGTGCAGGCCGCACGCTGTATGGAATGCGGTGTGCCCTTTTGTCAGAGTAGTCATGGTTGTCCACTTGGAAATATAATTCCGAAATGGAATGACCTCATATTTCAGTCAAATTGGAAAGAGGCACTCAAACAATTATTGCAAACGAACAATTTCCCTGAATTTACCGGTCGTGTGTGTCCTGCGCCGTGCGAGGGTGCATGCGTACTCGGTATATCCGAACCACCGGTAACCATCAAAAATATCGAATGCGCAATTATCGATCATGCATTTGAACAGGGATGGATTTCACCGCATCCACCCGCGGTGCGAAGCGGCCGTCGTATTGCTATCGTTGGTTCTGGGCCCGCTGGACTAGCAGCCGCTCATCAATTGAACAAAGCTGGACATCTGATAACTGTGTATGAACGTAATGATAGAATTGGTGGTTTATTGCAATATGGCATTCCCACGATGAAATTATCGAAACGTGTTGTGCAACGTCGTGTATCATTACTCGCTGCAGAAGGAATTCTATTTAGGACTGGTGTTGATATTGGTAAAGATATTTCGCCGCAACAATTGCTTGAAGACAATGATGCCGTTTTGTTGTGTACTGGTGCCACATGGCCACGTGATTTGCCAATCCCCGGACGTAATCTTGAGGGTATTCATTTTGCTGTGAGTTTCCTCGAACATTGGCAGAAAAAACAAATGGGCAATGACGCCCCATTGAACATGAAACTCATGGCCAAGGATAAGGATGTTATTATTATCGGCGGAGGTGATACTGGCTGTGATTGTATTGCTACGTCATTACGACAAGGCGCCAAATCTGTTACAACGTTTGAGATTCTACCTGAACCACCAGTAAAACGAGCTAATGATAATCCATGGCCACAATTCCCACGTGTATTCAAAGTTGATTATGGTCACGAAGAAGTGTCACTTAAGTTTGGACGCGACCCACGTCAGTTCAGTACATTGAGCAAAGAATTTTTAGACGATGGTAATGGTAATGTGGCGGGAATAAAGACAGTGAGTGTGGAATGGACAAAGGATCCATCAGGTCGTTGGAATATGGCTGAAATTGAGGGATCAGAGAAAACTTACAAGTGCGATCTTGTCCTTCTCGCTATGGGTTTCTTGGGACCGGAGAAACAAATTGCTGAAGAATTGAAGACGAAAATGGATGGACGTGGAAATTATGAGACCCCTGCTGGGAAATATGCAACAAGCTTGCCCGGTATTTATGCAGCAGGAGGTGAGTTTAAGTTTATTTATGTCTCCTGTCAAGTATATATTGCAACAGTTGCGATTCAGATGATTATGTCGAAAAGTGGATGTATACCAAATAATTTCCGAAAACTCGTATCGAAAAAAATACTTCAATATTTTTGTCTCTATAGTATCAATGATTGTGACTGTGAATTCAATTCATGGAGAAAATAATCCAAAATCACCTACGGAGTTTTAATCATGACACTTCCATTATGAGCATATCAAATCAAATACTAAATTTTGCTCAACTCATATTTCATCTTTATTTGCAGATTGCAGAAGAGGTCAGTCGCTGGTTGTCTGGGCAATTACCGAAGGCCGTCAAGCAGCTCGTGAAATCGATCATGCTTTAACGAACCATACCACGTTACCCGGTCCTGGCGGAGTCATTGTATCTGTTTTAGCGGCTTGAATTTAAATATTTTCCTTCGGTTGTGATGACACTTGTCCCTTTCTTCAGTTAAAATCCTCGACCTTTTTCGGTGATTATCGAAATGGAACAGAAAAAAACAACACGGAGTGAAGAGACTAGAAACGAATTATTTTGTCCGGCATATATTGGTCGTCGGACCGGCATGGATTGCACGTTATTAGCCGAAATTTTTATTATTCCCATCATTGAAGAGCAAGTATTGAAGCTTGCATCGACATACGAAGTAAAAAAGACAAATAATTATATGTAACAGTCCCAAGTACGTTGGGCTCTCTTGTGATGATGAGCGAGACCGTGGTCACACTTAAGAGTAAATATAATATTCAGACACGTAAAGCTGATACAAATTTTAGTGCGTTATTTTTTATCAGCAAAATCTTTAAAAATAGAAATCGTTGATTATTTATCAGAAAAAAATCATATCAACAAACAGATTGCAGATTGCCTTATAGAATTCGTTGGCTTTTACAATAATGAATAACAGATTCAAGTGATTTGATTAATTGAGAATGGAAAGAGAGGCCTCTATGGCAACGAAAATGCAAATAAAAATATACTTGAAATTCATAACAATATACGAGATAATACATAATATGGAAACGAGAGTATGTCAATTTTGTCTTTTACATTTGAGTTCAAATAAACAAGGAATAAAATATTTCAGAATGATTCTTATATTAGTCATGTAACGTCAAAATTGAAGAAAAAAGGACTCCATGTACTTATATTAGGAAATAAGATTAATTTATATTGTATCAGCGCGTACAATTATCAATGATGTCCAACCGCGTTTCAGTTTATAGATTGTCTTGTTATTCACACCGCTACCAATTTATTACGAGTTGCTAATCCTTGAATATGTTTCATTATTTTCGGATCTTGAATTTGAATACGCGTTTGTGTACTGCTACTGAAGTTCAATTGAAGTATAGATTTTGAATTTATTATTGCATTATATATGATTAATATGAAAAATTTCATTGTTTCAATGGGCCAAAAATCTTTTTACTAACCTTACTATGGACTTTTTTCTTGCAGATATTCGATGTAGAGTATTAATCTAAATGTATCTCTTGTGAAACGTTGATATCCTTTTTTCAACTTTCATAGTTTGTATCCAAAAACTGAACCATTCACGTATTTGAGTGTAAAGAAATATTACCTTGGATCGATACGCGTATTTATTATTTATTCATTGATGGATCCATGGTAGGGAAACGATTTGTTGGATACTAAAAAATGTCGTGTATGTCTTTTCTTTTCAATCGTATCAAATCTTATAGTATTTTTTAAAATGCCCATCATTTTATTTGTATCTATCGTAAAAATTTCTTTTGCTTAAATATCCCACAAAGACAATAAAATTATATTGAATGTTGACTGTCGTATATGATTCCTAGTTTTTTACCTATTCTTTATAAAATATTCATCTATTTTCTAGAAATAAAATTTGTTCAGACCAGATTATAGCGCTTCAATTCGATGATAATTTCTTTATTTATAAAAAGCATTAATATATGTTAATATATAATAGTTTACATGATGCAAAATTACGACAAAATGAAAAAAATTTCCTTACAATATCAATTTCCACGTGTCACGTTGCACATGTTTTCTTCAATGGTATAACTTCTTCGTTAACAATATTTTTATTTGGAATAACTATCTTATGCGGTGACATTGGTTTATTTGTCGGAGTATTCCATTTTTGCAATTCACCCGTGCCACAAAGTAAAAACGTAAATGCGGCGATTGCGTAAGTTCCAGTCAATGTCCAAAAGACAATAGTCCATTGTTGATATGTTTGGTTTTTGTAGGTCAATATACCGACCATGAGACTGCTGAGATACCCACCAAGTGAACTGAGAGTATTAGCCATACCGAATATTGTACCGGAGAAATTGGGAGCGATATCGAGACCATTTCCTAGGTAACCACCAGTTACAGCACCATTTATTGTTAATCCCACGGTGAAAATCACAACAGATATGACTCGATCGCAACCAAATTGCGCTTGAATAATCATTAGTAGCGCAGGTACCAAGAGCGCTGAAAAAAATGGATCAGATCAAAGAATGAAAGTTTGGATGATATTACTCATGCTTATTTGTAATGTGGTGTGGCAGAATAAAAATTTTATTTTCTTCAAGTGATGCTTGAAACATACGCAACCGGTTGATGCTCAGAATTTTTATCTTTTGCGGATGAAAAATTACAAAAAGGTTTCATGTAAATTCCGTCGAAATCGACATTACTTTTTTGATAAAATAGCCCGAACTTCTGGTATTATACAGGTTTAGTTCAAAATTATGAATATCACAACTTATACTCTTGCATTAAGTATCACAAAAAGCCTTTTCTTTGATACAATATGAATACAAAAATTATTACGGTTTTCATGCTTGAAATTTCGGAACGAAAAAATTGCTCTTTCTGCAAAATTTTTGGATATATCGCGTTGGGGTCGGACTTGAGGCGATCTGGATGTAAAACAAATGCTCGAACAATTATAACTGACTAGTTCCTGATATAGTGAAAAACAATTTTACTATTCATGCAGTACAATAATGACAATCCCAACCAAACGCTCGTCTCCATGTAAGAACAAGGTCTAAGTATGTACTGAATTTTTTTCTCATTCGAAGAGCGAGAATTTTCTGTTGCCTTGTTGATAAACTGTTTGCTGTCATAAAATGTAGACTTTCTGTAGCTGACTTATTTCACTTGTTCATGAAGCAGTCGTTTTCCGCACGGACGTGTGTAACAGAACGTGTCATACAGTGGCATTTAGTACAAGAATGAATGATATTCATGTGCTGGACAAGAAAATGTGTAACTTCCGAATTTATAAACATATTTGCAGTTGCAACTACTCGAAATGGGTTGTTTGTTTTGAGTGATATGATACTATTCTTTGGTTCTATGAAACGAAGCAAAATTCAAACTCGATAGATATCTAATTCTTAATATGTATTCGATTATAATATTCTTTCTTCGTAAGTTCGCTACAGAAACAGCCATCAATCCATGGCTATGTGCATGTAAACGCGAACTTGGCGATCTATTTGAACCAACTTTCCGTTTCATCGTCATGATTATTTGAGTATTAAACTTATTGACTCGATTGGATTAATAGAGAGTTCAATTAGAAGCAATAACATGCTCCAAACAACATTGTTCAAATCCGACATTGAAGTTAATATAATTATGTTTTTTTCTGTTCTTCGAGTTTATTTCTCTTTCGGAGTTCTCTATTATCTTGATTCATTATGACGGCAAAAAAATGAAATCCCTGAGTTAGGACAAACTCCGTCGAGATTTCTTTCGTCATCGCAATGAAAGATTGTAGAACTAATGATAATGTGATAACTGGTGAGTGCAATGAATGAAATGCGATTCCTGTCCGTCATGATATGTATCGGTGGTACCAGGGATAAAATATATATTCATATAAATAATTATTATTCCAATAGAGCCCGGTCTCAAATGCTCGAGATAACGCAAATTTATAACTTTTTCCGGGGAAAAGACAATTTTACACGTTGTATAAACTCTACATATCAATCTCACTGATGAACAATACGGAATAGTTTTCACAGTCGAGAATGATGAATTTTCCCTCGTATGCTATGTCAGACTGATTATGAAGCTTGTAACGAAGATGATGCATTGGGAAGCAACATATTTCTTGCCACTATAAGATATTTTGTTTATTCAATTAATTTTTACTAGTAAATGAGGCATGAAGTTCAATTACACTTCAACAATTCGCAAGTCCAAATAGATAGGCTTGGAACAACGGAAGAATTTACGATGCAACTGAGTTGGTCGAATTTTTTTTTTTTTTTTTTTTTCATCACGGCATTGAATATAAGACAGACATTTATTTTCTCAGGATACATTTCGACTCGTTGGTGAGGAAAAAAACATGATGAAATGAAAACTGAATACGGCCTCGGATCATATGACTATGAAAATTAAAGCTAATGAATAATCATCCATGAAGATGATTTATGTTCTAATTCCCATTCGATTAGAGACCGGAAAAAATTTCCATCAAATGTAAAGTCTCAATGGGCAATCCCGCGATTCATTTAAACTTGAAGAAAATTACGACATTTGATGCACTATTTTAATATCATATAAATTGTTAGAGAAATTTATTTGAATAATGCTCACCAATTGTAGTGAAGGTTTTGCGAATTGTAGTGACTGTCAATTTCTCATTACGACGTAAGTAATCGGCAAACGTGGCAGTTGCAAGCGCAAATATGTATTTTCCTAAGTATGGTAGAGCAGACAGCATCCCATTCTGGATTTAATAAAGCAATTTATTTTTGTTTATCTGATCGGAAGCATACTACATTACCTCTTTGATATTCATATCTAATATGTACTTCATGTACGTTGGAAGCTGATTAACGATCGTGAAATACCCAAAAACACTACAGGTATGAGTGATAATTATTGCCCAAACGGGAAGTGATGTGAAAATTGATTTCCAAGGAACTGCAAGCACCTGAAATTTGTTGTCAATATATAGAAAATCAATTGAAAGTAATTACAAAACAACACGATTTACGGAAGTACATTGGTGAAAACACTTCTGGAAACGCTGTGAACATTTGATTTGAATGTTTGAACAAGAACTTTCAAGTCCATTCTGAATAAATGAGGATGTATGATATTATTTCAAGATCCCAAAATTTCCAGTCATAACTTAAAATATTTATTGATTTTCTCCAAACTTGTCAACGTTCATTGTTGGACTCAATTATTCGAAGCTACACTCTTTATTCTTCCTTTCATTGATTTGGTTGCCCTTCCTAAATCATCTCCAGCCAATGTAAAAATGTATTTTTTCATGTGTACCGTTTTGGACGATGTTGAACCAATTGCATTTTCAATAAAGCTCCGTTCTTCGCGTGAAATTCTCGGGTGACATGATGGTTTATCATAAATGAGAGTAAACCACATAGTGCTCCATATAAGACCAATTACTCCTGTTACATAGAAAACTGATTCCCAACCGAGAGATGCGATGAGAAAGCCAGACATAGGCATAGTTATAGCAGCGCCAAGGGATGAAGCTACAACCAACCATTTAAAATCTTGAGATGTCATGGGCATTGCGTTAATTCCATTTCTTTCCGAATGAATCGTATGGTTATTGAATTATTGTTTCAGATTGTTTAACGAACCCATCATATTTGAGACGAATTTGCTGCGATCACTAGGTGGGATCCAATGCGATATCATCGGATGAATTGCTGGCCATGTTGCACCCTATCATCAGTCATTATATGAAAATTCAAGTCAGTTCATGAAAGTATAAGTTTCAGTTAAGAAATCAATCCTTTTTATTATAATATATTTATTAATAATAATATTTGATTTCTCATCATTCTCTTGAGTTATAATCTAATGAAGAGACAAGAAACGTTTTCGTTTTTCACCGCAATTACACTTGAGTTTATCGAAAATTCATTACAAAAATTAAACAGTTTATATACATTGAATTAGGGCAAAAAATTTAGACTTTATTCTGAATGTGAATTCTCATAAGATGTGCTTATGTTTTTCAAAATCACATTTTCCTCATCCTATCAACGAATGAATTGGAGGACCAAAAACACTAGAATGAATGATATTAGAATTGTTTTAGGAGGACGACTCTGCAATTTTTTGAGTAACCTTACCAACACAAAACCCAAGATGATTCGGAGTGCGGCAACAACCAAATAACCAAATGTGGCTGCACAGGGTGTCAAAAGAGTCACCAAACTAGCAACAAGCATTGAATATCCAAATACTTTTTTGGCACCGATAACTTCGGCCAATCGACCACCAGGAATTTCCGTGCAGATATAGCCCCAAAAAAATGCACCAAGAATGAAATTCACTTCGTACTCATCCCAGTTATATCTAGTTTGCTCTCGTTCATTGTGATGCAACTGGAACACAATACTTTCGTTCATAATTTATATTACATATCCACATGCAACTCATTGTTTGTTTTTTTTTTTTTTTTTCACATAAACTATTTTCTCACTTTTCGATGAATAGCACTCATTGATTCATTAATTCCTCTGCTGTCCTCTCCAATATTAATAGTGCTGTTATCAGTTGTATTACTATCAAAAATTCCTGAACATTCGTGACTGGTGTGAGATACATTGGAATGTGTTGAATTGCTTGGAAAAACCATCGCAACAATTGCAATGGTCAAGTTCACTCTGAGCATGTAGTTGAGCATAAACCCGAGAATCACCATTAAATTTAGTACTTGGCGACACGAAAATCGATCTACAATGAAAATGATAATGGGTATGGTATAAATGTCATTTATACGAATCGTGAAGATGCAATTCAAAATTCATTGGAGTGCTGCCATACAATAAATCTTGAGAGTATTAATCCTAGGAGTTCAGTGATTGAGAATGAAATACAGTTTCTATGTATTTGCGTGATTTAGTGTGGTTGTCAACTGAAAAAAAAAAACTGGAAATAGCAAAAATAGTGTGATGGATAATTGCCAATGTCATTACATGTCCGCAGTCATATCTTTCTACTTTGCCAAATACTTCCGGTTCGACAACAGCCAGGAATGCATGAATAATTATTGTTGATTATGCTCTTGTGAGCGGGTAGAATACCAAAATTAAATAGAATAAAATACATGTGTAGAATTGACTGCGTCATCATGTTGCCCAACGTAACGTCATTTACAACTATAGACATTGATGTTCAGTGGGTTCATTTGCGGATATTTATAGTCAGTACAACCTTGTGTTGTGTCTACTCTAAGGCCGAGGTCGCAGAAGTATATCGAATTTTTTTCTTCATGTTTTTCATTGTTTAAATGGGTTGTATCGGAATATTTTTATGTGGTGTTTCGAGAAAATTTTATCCGTATCTTCAGCCAGGATGAGTGTTTCTTTTCCATTTCTTATTTGTCGTCGTATTGCATATGAAAAAAAAAAAAAAAAAAAAAAAAAAAAAGTATTTTTTGTTTGGCGACTGGGTGGGTCGTCGCAGTTTCATTAACGTTGACATAAATTATCGGAGATGTGGTGATGGTGAAATCGATATCCAGCAGATTTTTTTCGTGGGATGAGTGAATACTCTCATAAGAATTTGAGGATAAAAAAAAATCAGAAATGATCATAATGGATTTTCAATTTTTTCATAAATTAATTTTTGCTCATTTTTAGTTGGGAAATTTTTTTTCAGTATTAATTCCGAAATTTTACACTTTTTTTGCAGAAAACGGACGTGTCAGTAGTAGCGTGGAAATGTTGATAATGAAATAAAAAATGATGCTGTTTTTTACTTCTATGAAAATCTTTATCATGTTATGATTAAAATCGGAAGTCAATGTCAAAATGTTGAAGAAGAAAAAAAAAAGAATTATTTGATTTTCTCTACCTTGCCAGAAATAACCACTTGCGATATGATAGAATGGAATTCTATTTTTTCATACTCACGTAACAAAAAAAAAAAAGCGTTCGCATGGTCGAATCATGAAATAAGTGTCTGCTCATTTTTCAGTTAAAAAATAAGACAAAATCGATTTATCTGAGTTGGATCTAAATCACCAGCGCAATAATCTCAATCGAGAACGGAAATACCTCAATGTCAAATTCATTATGTCATATCAAATTTCTAAATATGTTATTGTCTCCAAACTAGTGTGATAAAAAAAAAAACGAGTAGCTGCAGGCACACGGGAATCATCGCGGGTAATATTCGTGGAGAAAATTTTGGCTTTAGTGAACAAAAACACTCTGACAATAAGCGTGCAATAAACTTTCATCACACAGTTGAAAAATAATGAATTCTGACACATAAACCTTGCATTTGAAAAATTATGATAAATCACGCATCATTATTTTGCTCGTGACTTATCGGAAAAGAGTTCAAATTTCGTAACGACAGCGCGTTATCATATGATGATACTAAGCGTCACGTGTGATAGACAGGTAATTTTCTTCAAGGCATCACGAGAATTCACGAGAACGAAAAGGAAAAACTTGCATTTGTTATTTACACCATGTTATTGTTGATGGTATCTTTAGTTTCATGTCGAGATCGGATGGTAATACATGCTAATTCACGTCGGGGCGAAATTGAAATTGATAAATTAAGTCAGCGCGTCTATATTGCTAATTCCACTACTCTGAAGTATATATTAATTAACAAATAATACGAATGCATTTCTCAATGTCATTACGTCTTTTTTCTCTTGAAAATACTATTTGATGTATTCAAACTTGTTGTTCTTTATAATGAAAAATCCTAGACATCACGTGAATTCCGGTGGAAATAAGTAAATACACTTGAATCGATCATACATAATGAAAATTAGGGTAATTACATGGCCTTATTGACTGCTCAGCAGAAATGTTTTACGTCAAATGGTTACAGAGTAATTGCTAATTAACCATATGGAGCGGATGCCTCCTCTTTAGTTGTGGTGAACTTTTAAGCGAATTAGATTTGCAGGATCTTACACTTTGTGCTAATAGAAAAGTCTGACCGAATATACACTGTGAATGTAACAAATGAACAAAAGATGTGAAAGAAAGTGCGAAAAAAAATCGATAATAGTCTGATGTGTTAATGCATCAAGTAAAATGCCGCGACGTGTGCGAATATTTAAATATCTGAATATAAGATTATACTTGCTCATATTAATGTTTTACTTATCGTGTCAATGAACTACATACACATTAATAAATCATACAATTGACCTCGTTTCCAATGATGAGGTTCAAATATTTCACCAAGATACAAAACGAACATTTTTCTTTCCGTCTCGTTTTTTTTTCCCTTGCATAATTGACATAATCATCGAATAATAATGCAAATACATATTCACAGATTGCACGAGAGGTTGCATGTCATTAACTATTAATACTATTTATGATTCATAACACACAATACCATCAATTATTTTTGAAAAATATAGAAAAAGAGAAAAAGATTCACAGTTCTTACCTGAAACAGTACGACATGACGCCATTGACACTAGAACAATTATTTGTAACAAGATGTAATCTCAATTCACTTCAACGAGAGATCGTATATTAAAATTACGACCCTTTTAATAATCACTAGTAATTATTCAAATTAATCTCTGAATCAATTTCCCCCAATGTTTATAATCAATTCAAATTTTGAAGAAGATGAGAATATAAATGAAAATGAAAACAATTTGAATTGTGAGAGGAAAATTATATATGAGCCGTCCAATTTTACTGCTGATTCGTCGTATAACAAAAGTTTAAATGCGCAAGTAGAAAAAAATTCAGCTGTGCCATCCACTCATCATTATTACAGTAATAGCAATAGCAATAACACAGCACACAATTATATATAATCATGTAGATGCATGTGCCAAGTTTTGCGTAAATTTTATAGTAGACAGTACTACGAGCAACTGCCAGTTGACGACTAGCGAGTGTTTCACACTGAGTATAAACTCTGACTAGAGCACGATTTATATATGTACAGTGAAGTCGATTGCCGAGAAAATGTGTGTACGCTCTGACTGTTTAGTTGTGCAATTGAAGATGTACCGTTTAATGTGAGGCGTGGGGAAAAAGTTGATGCAAAACTTCCTCAGCCCATCTTGTTATGCGGTGGACGCTTGATTGATCTGGTTCCTTGTGAGTGATGGGGCAGCAGAAATAACATGCAAGGACGTTCAATGCCGTTCACTCAAATGATGTTGATGATAGAATTATTACAAATTGCTTGTATCAGGTTTAAGGTTCGTATTGCAATAATTTGATATGTTTCAAATGCTTTTACTGCAATTTATGTACATTGGAGAGTCGATTGACGACATGTCAAATATATAATATCTTATCTCTTAATATGAAGATGAAACAATTCTTTCGGTGATCCATCAATGATGAAAATGGATTGAGTGATCAATCAATCAGAATGTGGGCAAATATTCTGTTTTAATTTATGTGTGGTGAAATTAAACTGTCTAGGAAAATGAGAAAACCGATCGAAGAATTTGAATCGAATTATAATGTTTTCCGAACTAATAGACCCATTCAATACAATGAAATTCATGATTCTGTTATTGTGAAGTAGAATCGAGGAACTCATTGTCTATATTTATTTTGCTTTGGTTGAATGTGTCGGATTGAAAATCGTTTCCTTCGATCAAAATTCTGTTTTCCTTTTGGAGACATTTTGCCCAATAATTGGAATAATGAAAAAATTTCCGCTACAAAAGAATTGATTATATATAAAAATATGAAGATAATTCGTCTGGACGCGGTCGAGGAATCGATTACCGATATGCGATATACACTCGTGCCGGCACAGAACAAAAATTCGGGTAAAAAAATTCCAGTTCGACACTAAAATTTCACAGAGCTTGAACTGGATTATGTCCAAGAAGAAAGTGCTGAAATGGAGAATAAATTTGCAAGTCTGGATAAAAATTTGTAAATGTAGCGGAAAATTTTTCTTCATATTATGCAATAACAATAATTCGCACTTTGCACTTTCCTTTTGTGTAATGAGAATGAATCATCCATGTAGAATCTTATAATTGAAGCAAAAGTTGTTCAACTGTTATTTCAAGCAACTCCAACAATTGCTTTCATAATTTGGCATAAAGAAATTATTCAGAACAAGACAAAATTTCTTGCTTTTTTAAATTGTGAACATAATGTTCTGGAAGCCCGTGGAAGATTCACTGACTCGTTTCTTCAAGAAATTATATGTCAAAAAAATATTTTTTTTCATAACGAATCACATCCCCCAGCCTTGGAATAACTTCTCAGAATAATTTCCCACGAATCACATAACATTCAGTTCTCAGAATCATTAGACACATTTCATAATCATATCCAAATTTCTAACACCTGTTTAATAACATGATACTGAAAAGTATTCACTTTGAGCGTCAAATTGAGAATTAATGATAAGAAAAATTGATAATAAGAACACGAGTCTACGGTATAGCTCGCTTCACTTTTCATAACAGTTGCGGTACCCAAACTTCTCTGTTTGAGTCACTTCAGTCCAGAATATTTAATTTGCTGTTTGTTTTTCTTAATTGAGCTCGCCATGGAATAATCGGTGCATCATCATCGGAATCATTACGGTTCCGTGATACTGTTATACAGTTTATTTCCTCGTTATCGATTTTATCGTCAGTCTGATGAACTAATTTTGTTATTGCTGGCGATGTTGCCCTTTTCAGTACTGGATTTGAATCAATTGTAGCTATCGGTAAAGCAGCTGATTGAATAGGAGTAATTGATTGAGCTGTTGCCACTCTAAACCAACAATAAACATATGGAAAGATGTTATGACTTGTTTGTAAGATGTGAAGAAAATCCAAAATAAATTTGTCTTGACTTACTTCTTCTCTTCGTGATCTTTCTTCGCTAGGAGTTGTCTTTTCCATGGTGGGATAGCTTTCTGCCGTTTTTCTTCATTTTCACGAGCTATTTGTTCCTCTAATTCTTTTTTAGCTCGCTCAGCCGCTTTCCTTGCAAGCATTTGTCGTTTCCAAATTGGTATAACATTACCCGCACCATCTTTTTCTGGTATCTTCAATGTCGAAATGAATATTCGTTATTTTTTCTAATACAATATACATTTCTATAGTTCATTTGCGAAAACCTCACTTTCCCGATCAATTCAACATTTTATCATAGAAATGACTATCTCTAATTTTATTAGCCCGATCATAAGAATCATGGAATTCAATTCATCAGCTTTTACAAGATAAAGTTTCGAGATTTTTAATGGGAGAATTGATAGTTCTAAAGATATAATGATTTCTGAATGAATTGATGGAAATGTGATTTCATATGTACTTCAAGAGACTACAGATATCTGTGTAGTCAAATGGTCGATTAAAGTTTCTAATTGTATACCTGATCGACAAAAGCTGAAACATTGAAAGCCTTTGTAATTTCTGATATGACAGTTTGCTCCTGGGTCTTTTCCACTTTGGCCATTTCAACTTTAAGCTTTTTAATTCCTGGTATGTCCTTTGTTTTCTTCAATTCGGCAATCAGATCTGTTTTTTGGATGATAAACGGCTCAGATACTAAAACAGAGAATCATTTAGTTATTCAGGATTTATTTGTTGAAATAAGGGTTGAATTCATATTTTGCATGTAAATTGAATGGGTACAGTGCCATGATCTGTTCGCTCCATTTTCTGATATCAGTAATCATTTTTTCGATCCAGTTTTTCCAAGTAAATATCACATTTTTGCCAAAAAAAATATCATCATCCAAAATTTTCTTCTGATAGAAAGCACTACAAACTCAACAGCAACCATTTTGGTTTGTGTCTCTCAAACCCTTTTGCAGCAAATTATTATTCAACACAAATTTACTTTGTTGTGACTATCGTTAAGCTTCTCCAAATAATAAAGACAACTAATTTTTCAAGCACTTTTCAATCTAATTAATCCCTCGGAACGAAGAAAAATAAGGAACAAGTAAATACCATTCGTCATTGAAACGCTTCGCGGTGGCGGGGCGGAGAATGTTTTCGTTGCATTCATTTTGATATTAGTCCGTCGTAATTGAACACTAGTAAGATCTTGAATACTAATTGTAGCCAATGGTTGTGGTGTTTTAGTTGTTTCAGTTTCGTGATTAGATGTTGATGCACCAGATAAATGCCCTGTTGTTGAATTGGTCGCCGTAATTCTGGCATGGAGTGGTGGTGGCAGTGGCGGTGGTGGTGGTCCAGGCGGAAAAATTTGTTCCTCCTCAGAATTATTCCTTTCCTCCTCGTCCTCCACTTCTTCATTCACTCTTCCTTGAATGTCCAAATTATCCACAGATCTGCAGTAACACAACTTCACAATATAATAATCATCAGGGAAAATCGCACCTGCTTGTGTGACCGTGTCTACTACTAACGGTTTCATCAGGTGTACAAAACTCGAGATAAAAGGACACTGGTAAGAGAGTGAGAAACAACAAAACATCGGACTGAACAAGAAGAAAGAGAGAGAGAGAGAGAGAGAGAAATATATAGAGAGAGGAACGGTGTAGAGAAATGGAGAAGTTACTGACCTCGCTTTAGAGAGACTATTTTTGTTGGATGCTTTGCAGATGCTCTTGAGATATTCGGATGGTTTTAATAATGTATCAGAGTCCGCGGCGTTCGTGAATTTTGGTGGTATGAATGGCAGCACCATATGCTTATTTACCAGGTGTGACACCTGGTTCGCTTTGGTGTCTTCAGTATCCGTTGGTGTACTGACGATTGCTGTGACCACTTCCGTTTGTGGCTGCTGTGGTGGCTCGCAGGATACATCGGACTTGTTGGCCGCTGTTCCGCAACATGAAAGAGGTGATATATTAAAAGTGGGAGAATCATCATCAGGGTATATCACACTATCGTGTTCATAAGGTAGCGGTCATTTTATCTCTCTCTATATATATATACATAAATACACATACATATTATATTAACAAAGAAGGAATGTATGTACATATGTATATAAGGTTTAGATGATGGTGTGCAAGTGAAATCTAGGTAAGTATATTATATGGCCGCGTGAGCACCATGGTCTAGTAATGACTGCATCCATAATCGCGTTAACAGCCCAATTAGAAAGAGACCTATACCCAAACCGGTATATGTGATCGTTATATTGTTGCGGTCAATTAGGGCGTTGACGTTGTTAATTTTGTCATTAATTTTTATTACTAAACATTTCATTCGATATGAAGTGTTTATGTTTTCGTATGTGAATGTATATCCGGATCTACGGTGAATGATTGGGATGGGAATAGCCATGGGCACATCTATACCCTTTTTCATAATCAAAAAAAATGTGTAAGGATTGATTTTCGTTTTTTCTAACCCATGAACACTTCTGAGACGAGTTTGCAGCCGCGTGTGTATATGTGTGTGTGGGTGCGTGTGTGTGTGTGTGTGTGTATGTAGGGGGGGGGGGGGGGGGGGGGGGGGGGGGGGGGGGGGGGGAAGATTACACCATGAAGAATAGGATCAAAAGAGTCTGTTGATCAAAATCGTGCGCTCATATACATAATGCAGAATATATTTCGTAAAAAAATGGGTCGACAAATTTCAATTCTTTCCCTTCATAATATTAACATGCAATAATTTGCTTGTAGGCATATTTTTTGGCGCACCAATTCAGAATTGAAAGTTCAATACAGAATCATACATTTGTATTGTTTTCATCTCAATCCCCAAAGTGAAAAGTATTTTCATTTGGCAAATCCATGTAATCATTTTGTGATAAGCACCCCATAAAGTTACGTCGATTGCCATCCGTTGGGTGAATCGTTGAATTTCGTTATATATTGGACTAACAGTCAAGAAATGATGAACTACTATCAATGAATGCAAGCTTGTTGTTTCACGTTGTTTGACGCAGTGTGTGCGTGTGTGTGTGTGTGATCGATATATTTCGATTTTATTTTAAAAACTATAAATACGTTGAATTTTTGATAAATGAAGGTGATGAAAATGTTCGCCCATTTGTTTCAGAAGCAGGTTTTTTCCGATGCAATTAACACATCCTAAATAGACTCTTGATTGATTTCTTTCAAATCAAGTCTATAACCGTCTCGCCTACATTTACTGCTATATTGACACAGCCTGTCGCCGTGGTAGCCTTTCGCCCCTTTTCTAAATTTCACGTATGAAATGGGAAAATAGTAGCAATAATAATGGTAGTAATAGCATGGATACTTACTCGACGACGTGCTACTACTCTCACTCTTGGTATCTTTCGTATCCTTTTTTTCATTTATTTCAGAGAATTTCGATAATACAGGAATTTCTTCACTGTCAGGTGGCGGCGGTGGTGGAGGTGGTGGTGGAGGTTTGACGATGCTAAATACAAAGAAAAAAAAAGAAAAATGATTTTATATTCACCATCATTTAAATCATTATCATTTTCTTCCTTTCCCTCCGTACTTGTTAATCTTTATTTATTTATTTTCCATTCTAAGTCGCGACAAGTCCGCAACCATTTTGTTGAAAACTGGATTGAACAAGTGATACCTTTTGCTATCGACTCCACCATTAGCTCGCGACCATGCAACGATTTTTCTTTCTCTACATAAATTCATATAAATGGTGGTTGATTTCCGATCGAAATAAGTGACCGACTTACCTCGGACCGTTGATCGGTGATTTCGAATCCTTTTCACCTTCTGTTGGTGTCGTGCTTTTCCCTTCTGCAACAAATTATAGTCATGTTCTCATTTTATCATAAGTCAACGAGCTAACGCATGTGGCAACCTGAGGCCAATGATCAGAAATATTTCTTCCCACAATAAGGAGGTGAATTTCGAAGATATTAATTCTAATTAATTACACAAACCCTTTATCGACATATTATTAATAGTTATGATTTTTTCTTTATTCATCGGGGAGGATTAATCGTACAACATTCTTCGGTTAAGCGAGAATGGAACTCTGTGTCAACAAGAAAATTGAAAGTTCAATGAAAAGAAATTTTTTTGATGGCAATTTTTCTGTTTGGCAATAAAATCTTTCTCATAGAATCAAGATGTCATGCATAATGTATCTTCTCCCATAAGAGACAATGGTTAGGAATGAATGAAAATTTCGATTGCCAAGTTGATTTAAATTTGGACGATGGATTATAATTTAAGAGCCTTCATAGATGTTCTTTCACATAAATATATTCCATGGAATCGAATTTCTTCAGTGCAGCAGACTACTGCAACTTTTATGTTCTGATCGAACTGATCGAAAAAATAGAAATATCACCGTAAATAAAATACTAACACACCAAAACAATTTCTCACCATGTAATTCTGAAGGATTTGGAGTCTTTGCGGTAGGCCCATTTGTGCTTCGTCGTGATAGCGAAGGTGTTGATGCTGTCGAAGAGTAACACGGAATCTCACTGCTCAAATGGGACGTATCGCTCCCACTACTCGATCTACTAATTCGTCTCCCAGATATTTGTGATCGGCTTGAAAATTCCAATCCATCATTAATTATTACCATTAGATAAAATAATCAAATATTCAATGCAGGAAGGATTGAAACAAATGGGAGAAATTATTTATTACCTGCTTTCAGATGCGTCATCGTTGAGTTTCTTGTGACCCACTGATTTGACGCTCTCTGTCTCATCCGGTCTGATACAAATCTGCTCGTACGCGTGCTCTGCGTCCTTGATTACATCGGATTTAATTGAGTTACCATTACTAACTGATTCGTAACTTCCATTATTGATATGAACGTCCACTTTCACTAAAATCCGAAAAAAAAACCGGCACAATTATTACTCATCATTGGTTTTTTTCTTATTGTAGATGGTATATTAAAAAATTATAATTTCTCCTATCATCAAAAATTTCCCACTGATAACATCAATGATAAATTTGATAGCTTTATTATTATTTTCATTTATCATACATTATTATTTTTCATTCTTGACCTTCACAGGATGAAGAATAGTGAGACGTCAGATGATGTATCTTTGTGATCGACAACGTTTATGCATAAATATGAGTTTGTTTGTACGCTAGGAGGAAGAAGCGATAATCATATAAAGTTGAATGTGTAATTTATTTCATAAAGATCCTCCATGTCATGCTCTTTTTCGCATGGTTGTACAGCATAAGCGTGCGCGAGTGGCGTTTTATAACGGCGTAACGGGTTTGTGTATAGATGGAAAGAAGAATGAGAAAAAAAGTAGATTTTTATGCACATGTACGCTCACAGTATGGAAGCTCTTTAACCCCATTCCCGCGAACTCTCAAGATCATTCTATTATGAGATTTTTCTTTTTTTTTCTATTTCATTCATAAATCAACAAGCTCCGGTATTTTATAACATAAAACGTATATTGGACACAAATATCGAGTTTCTGAATTCGATTAGTCTGGTTATATTTGAAAATTAGGCACAAATAAATTCGTTGTGGTGTTGATGGGATTCAAGTATGAATTTTTCGATTCAGAATGTTTATCTAATCGATATTATTGTATGAATGAAACTAACTCTTTGAATGAAATATAATCGATCTGCCATTACTTAGGAATATTGTTTATTGATTTTTTTTTAATCGACCGTTTAATAATAATGCCATTGACCTATCAAGTTAGACTGAATCATCAAGGTACTATGTAATTATTCCAAGTGATAAGCGATGGTAAGGAATTATACTATTTATTTTTCTCTCGAAGAATCAGGATAATTCGTGAATTGGAATTGATGTAGCAGTGCCAGTTTTATTATCAGTCTCTTCTCTTTGTAACCATCACCTTGCCATCCATGACAAGCAGAATCTTAACTGTGTGATTGTTTGAGGCTGACATTTTTTAATTTATTCTATCATATGAGTCATTACAGCGGAGTTTTTATGGATCGCATTATCATACTGGTAAATTAAATTGAATTTTAATTTGTGGGGCGCTTCAGGGTGTTGGCAATATCTTTGTGTAACTTAAAATGAAAATTAATGTGGAAGATAGTAATTCTGGGAAGCAAATCAACACGGGGAGTGACGTAATGAGTAGTTTCTTAGAGAGATGAGAGGGCACGATTACTGCCAATCCATCCTTTCTTTTCACTTCATCGTCTTTATCAACTTTTGAGAAAATCGCACTGTGATAAATATGAAGACGAAAAGAATCTACATTGAATTATCATCGAAGTTCTTGTAGAGAATTTAGATCAAAGTTTTGCAAGAGAATACATTTGCTAAAATGTGAAAATACAGAATGAGATGTATGTGACGTTTTGAATCAAAATACTCATTTTCATCGGCGATGTATGAACATTTCTGCCCCTGTTATTATCATGTACCTCCATAAAAATTCGATGTAGAGGACCTCGTTATGTATGTTCACTGGTATTTATAGCCAATCGAAACCTACTGATCGATATATTATTGCATTTTTCGAAATATTTTCCGTATATAAATTATTACTTCGTTTTTTGTGATAGATCGAGTGATGTATTCTGCATATGGGTAATCGAAATTGATAAGGATATTTATGAACGCAAGTGTAGTTCATTAAATATCCGAGAATTGATGTGAGAATGAATGATGACGCTCAAGTATATTTTTCTTACGCCAAAAATCATTAAGTTTATATATCTTTGTTTTTTTGAGATTGATCTGCTTTAAAAGTTGATATTGAAGAAACAAGTTGCAAATATCAGACATGGTCTTTGTCATTTCATTTTTTAATCATCCTGGTTTTGCATTTATTCATCAACTCGTTCTATTTATGCATTTAGTAGCTAAGCAGTTTGGTCACTGTAAGCTTCGCCTTTTTTCCAGATGATTGCAGATAGTTACTGGAGCATCATCACTTTTACTCCAGGCTTGACTGTCATCATTATAACTATATTGCTCTTTCTTTCTGTAAACGATGTTTTCAAAGTGAAGTATGAAAAATAGAATATTATGAATTAAGAATACCTTTGCAAATAAAATTGTTACACTTGAGATATAAGTAAAATTTTCTACCCTATTTCAGTGGAAGTTGTGAGAACTTTTCATCACCAACAAACGACCTCTTCTATTTTCCTAATAAAATAATCATGACATACTGAGTGTCTGGTAAATAGTTGAGATATATGAAAGAGGAACAAAATGAAAACATGAGGAAAAAAATGACTATTTATGCGTTGAAAACGAATATTTATTAACATTCGAATTTATTTATGATTCAAATATACTTATTCCTATTTGAAATATGAATTATTGGAGTTCATAATCGTTTCCAACACTACTTTGAACTGAATGCATACATTTTTCCTCGATAATAAAAAAAATGCATTAAATATTACACATCATCAAAGCTTCTGGCTGCAAACATCTCTACATGTTCATCGAAACCTTCATGCATACTCTTCAATTATCACTTCTACTTATCATGTATATTGATCAATTCACCCACAATTATCATTGAATATTTTGATGATGCAATTATAGAATAAAGGAAAAAATTGTGCGCAACATTGCATTGCCAGACTTTTCCACATTCTTCGCGCGAATTCTTCCTGATTAAATTATAAGATTTCCCAAACGAACAAAAAATTTACGGAAAATATGCGTATGAATTTTCATCCATGTATAACTTGCCACTCTTTCAATACATCATAGATAACATGTTTATGAGAAACAACATACCACGATGAAATCGATCCATCGATGACAAATTATGAAAAGAATGGTATTAATCTCAACTTTCCTTCATGTATCACACATGAATTTTTTTCTCTAACATCAAATTCTGATCAAATGCATTAGCACTTTCAAACAATCAAACATATTGACAAAATATAACCGATAGAATGCACACTTGAAGCAGATGTAATAGAGATTGCCCTCATTGAAGTGATATGAGTGATCCACTCACAGAGAAAAATAGTGTGCAATCTTTATGATTAGATATGTTATTCGCCCACTGATAAATATAATACAATTCCAGAAATTCGCGTTTATACAAATATTCCTACGATACTCCAAGTGTTGTATAGATAAACGATGACATCAAGGCATGAATGTTCATTCTTAAAGTGTCTAATATTTTCAGTACGGTCAATCGAATCTATTACAAGGAATCGCAAGCGGAACCTAAAAAACTAATGCGCTGGAAGAAAATTATCTTCATCCTTATTAATATAAAATGTAAGGAAAGTTTAAGCTTGAATAAAGAATAAAGTTGATGACACGTAATAAGACAAAATATATCGTTACTTCAGATAGGTGAAGCAGTTTTCATGAGTTAATTTTTCTCTCTTATTATTCAATCTCGTCCCGAAGATGCAGACGATTTGCACCAAGTCACCACATCAAGAAATATCCACAGGTGAAATGAATGACAGTTAAAAAGGAGTTCAATTATAAATTTGATCTTCATATGAATAGGAAAAAATAAACGGCTACATATAGTGTGTTTCCGTGTTTCAATCGGACGAATTCTTCATGACCTCGCTTCAGATGGAAAATCGTTCAACAACATTCATAGAAATGTAAATGGTTTTGATAACCATCTCTTGCCAACGATAAAATTATACTTTATATATTGTCTGGAATTTGCTGGGATTTACGAATTTGCGACAGGTACAGAAAGATTTTTCAATGAAACTAAAATGTTCTGTCAAGTTTTCCATGAAATTTGAGGAGCCTGTATTTCCAATCCATAGGATCTCGTTGATTATAAGTACAATTATAATCAATCAAGAGTATTGGGATTAATAATTGTCTACGATCAACGAAGTTAATAAATGTGAAGTAAAATTTTCATTCCATCCGGGTATATATAAATGTATTGCAATTGCCAATCTGATGATGTGTGCGTTCATCATCATCATCATAGAGTTGATAGAGTTAAAGAGTTAATTTTTTCATTGAAGAACAAGCAAACTCGTTTGATTTTGTTGACTGATAGTCGTAAGTATGAACATACAAGCGGACGATTGGCAATGGCATTAAAATCGAGGCCGTCCTCGACTCAGACGCATCTTGCGATTGCAATCGTTGAAGGAGAAACCAAACTATAAATATTATGATGTTTGTTAATCTGGAACATGCCACACTTACCAGTTAAAGTATCGTCCTTCCCCTCAATACCATTGCGATCACCATTTTTAAGTTTATCCACATCATCACAAAATAACCGCGTTATCCTCGTGTAAACTAGATCGTGTGGACTGTGAAGGTAAAAAGACTCCGAAGAGTCTTTGGACTTTTGGGAATCGGTAATAAACGGATTCATTGGATTTATGTAGATTCCATCTCGAGGTCGGGTACCCGGTGGATGTAAGAAAAATGGTTCATGAAACATTCCGTTGCAACTCCTTACTGTACACTGAAATCAAGTTTACAAATTTCATTTATGTATTTATTTATTAATTCCATTTTTCTTTTTTTATCTTCGGGTTTTGGATTGTAATGAAGTCGCTAGTGACTGCTGTTATTGTGAAAGTTTATTATGGCACACAACTATTTTTTGATGTGAAAATTGGTAATTTACTCGCATTTTGAAAAATGGAAAGATTTTGGTGATGATTATTGTGATAATCACGCAGCTAATCGTTCTACACCCATTATATTTCCTAAGGAACTATTTGAGTTAAAAAAAAAAGAGAAAAATCAAAATGCTAATTGAAACATGTTGACTAAAGCAATGGCGACATTTCTGGTCTCCCATCTGAATCATCAAATGAAAAAACAATGGAACTATATTGAGTGTTCGATCACAGGAATTGAATGATTCTTTGACTGTAGGGGGAATAGTATTGAAATGAATTTTTATTTTGAATCTATGAAAACCACTGATGAATTGTGTCAGTATTTCTCCTATGGTTGTGTAGTTGTGTTTAAGAGAAACTATTTGAAAAAAAAAAATGTTTACAATGTTTGTAACTCTACGAATATCGATTCAACAGGGTCGCAAGAAATTAACTTTTTTTTAGTACCAATTGAACAATTTTACTCTCGCGACAGATTAATTGAATATGAAAATAACATAACAAGAATATCGAACTAGATAAAACTTCACCATACAACATGTATGTACATTGTACATATCCTACATCAGGAAGAGACACTGTCAGTAAATAATATGACTGACAGCGAAAAAATAAAACAATTTCTCAATTTCGTCCACAATTTCATTATTTCCATTTTTCTCGTCATCCTCAATACCAAATTAACTAAAATAGGAAACATATGACATGAAGAAAAAGCAAATTGAACCATCAATGCCCATCTATAAAGCATATAATCGATTCACATCAATCAATTTCATCCAATGATTAAATATAATGATTTTCACTTCTACTTTTTCGATAGAAATTTCATGATAAAGTTGTTTTATATTATTTTCGTTTGGTGCGTGTTAATGGTAAAAGAGCACAGTATAAAAAATGTGGTCATGACTTTATGATTGACGGAGCATAGCGAACTCTCGCGAGCAATTGTAATTGAACTATAAACATACAATATAGATACAGCAACGTGTAGTAAAGCGTAGAAACATCTCTCATTCTTTCTCGTTTGGATAGTTAATTTCTATATGCTACCATTGCGCGGGTCCATCAAGATCGCGCGAGTATATGTAGATATCTATATATGTACATAAATAAAAGTATAGAAATATGCACGTGCGCGCGAACTCGTGAAAGAAAGTTATTCGTTTCGATCGCGCGATCCACACGATTATAATCGCAGCGCTCAAACGATGAATGAATGTTTTTCCTTGTGAATATAAGTGAAAATGAAAATCAAAAGTGAATCACGTTAGTTATATCTTTCTAATGAATATCAAGATTTGTTTCATGGATATGTCTGCTTGTGAAGAAAATATCAACTACGCAGTGTGAACAGAATTACTAGAATGGTTTTGTTTATTCTGAACATTCTTCATTCTACTGGTTTCAGATTAAAACTCATCATCATGAGCACTTGTATTCATTTTTATGATGAAAAAACTATCTGATATCCTACAAAATAATAATAATCATGCGATTATTGAAAACAAAATCGATTTTCGAATCGAATAATTTTGTAAGCTCATTCCATCGCATTTGTCATAAAAAATATATACCAATGAATTCCGTCAGAAAATTCTATTGGCTTACCGGATATTTTAGAAAAATCAATTGGAGCAACGATTTACTTCCATTTTTCCGTCACATTTTTCTGGTCAATGTTAGAAATAAAATGAAAATGTGGTAATATAATACGACCGATTGTTCAAACACACATTAATCATATTAATCGGGCAATTTACGAGAGTACAATTTATAAATGTTACAACCAAATAATAAGTGGGCAGTGAATATCATTTTTAACTTGAATCGACATGATAATCCGGTTTTATCTTTATAATGATACCCAACCCTAGAACAGAACTGGACTTTTGCTTCAAAAGTATCATCGCAAACTCTGTTGGAATAGCAAAGTGTATTACTTAGATTCATTATTCCAAATAAAAAAATTGCGAAATACTGTCGTTACACGATTTTATGACAGCCGTTTCATATATGCTGCTTAACTGCCTTCGAAAAATAGCAATTCCGTCATAGTGAAATTTTACATGTGACTATATTTATGGTAAAAATCATAAAATTGTCGCGCTTTCGTTTCCTGAATTGCATCAGTCACGTTATGTCCATCAATAACTCGAAAATACAACCACAAAAAGTAATATAAATTTGATCTTCTATCTGCATTCGCCATTTGTCATGTTTGCTGGAATAAGAATTTAGATGATTTGAAGTGCAATGTTTTATCGCGACTCTTATATTTTCTGTTTAAAATAAAATGGAATAAATAATCTTATTATGTCATTAAAATTCATCAAATAAAAATAGTAAGTAGAAACTTCTATCACATTATCAACCTTCATTCCATAATAATTACAAACAAATTCACAGTGGCATCGATATTGTTGACAATTGAAATGTCACACGTTAAAAATCCTCAAGTTATGTATAAATGATCCATACAAAAACTTGTCCATTTATATTTACCTTGTCAACAGGATTTGTATTACAACTGCAGGTGGTCGCCTCACTCATATTCACCGAGTAATCTGATCCTAAATGATCTCTGGCCATTTTTGTCGTAACATTTTTCCTTTCCCTATAACACAATAGAAACGAAGAAAGTAATAAATTGCAACATATACAAATTTGAATAGCATTGTAATAGCGATTTCATTGAACTGTTGATATTTCAATTCAAAGACCATACTACATGGAATAGTGAATTCAATGTAGTGGTTATTACCGAAGTAATCAGACTTTAATTTTTTTTGCGCAATGATAAATTTATATACACATTCATTTAGAAATGGTGATGTTATTCTTATTGCCGACTTCACGACTGCAATACCAGAACAATTGGATGTACAAATAATGTCGCGGCATTCTCTTTTAGTTGGCGGTGCAAAAATGAATGTGAAGATTATCGTCTTTATAGAATTGATATGAAATATTATGTTGGAATAATGCTTACAAATATACACTTTGAAAGTTTTAGTGTGAAGGGTGTAAAATAGGAATTAATTATGTCAATTTGAATATATGATGTGAAAGGTGATTCAATAGTTCGAGACTTGTGAAACGTTCAGCTTTCTACCCTTTAGTTATTGTATGCACTATGTATATGGACGTCAATAACAATTACGTTTCGGTATTTAAATTTTATGTAACGGGCAGCAGGCATCCGATATGGTAAGAAATAATTGGTCTTTCAATACAATTATTAAAAGAATGTAAAAAGACTTTATTGAAGAATTTGGTTCATGCCTTTGGATTTTAACCGTCGTTAGAAAATTGTGAATTGTTGAGTAAGTAATAAATGAAACAAAAAAAAAAAAATATGTTTTTTTTTCCATTATTCTATCTTCATGAAACTAACATGAATAATATGTAATTTATTTTATTATAGCAACTAATCTTTCTTCACCTAGGCCATTTGTCAGATTAAATCATATTGAGTCGTTTAATATGTTTTTATAACTCAAGAATTGCACTTCCCTTTTGATGCTAATGAACAATCATCATGTTGTGCAATAAATGTATATTAAACAGATGTTTGATATTTTATTATATTGTAAAAACTGGAGGTTAATGGATATAAGAAGTAGCACGAGTGTACTCTTCCTATGCATTTGTGTATCTTCTTTCTCATTCTTTGTATACTGACCAAACATGTCACAGCTCCATACATGGAAGATGACGAAAGTCTTGAGGGATTGTTGAAAAAAAAAAAATATTGAGCTGAAATCTCTCACTAAATGCGCGAAAGTGGATTCAACAGCGTCATAAATTTATTTATTTTCTTGATTTTACTTTTTTTTTCTTGCGCTTGAAACTAGTAGAGAAATCTATCCACCTTATGGCGGAGTATTTATTCAGGTTGATAATTGCATAGATGGGGAATTCAATGAAAAAAAAAATTCATCTAATGAATGTGGATACAAATTCATCAACTATATTCAAAAGCTTTTTAAGAGTTGAGAACCGGAACTTGAAAAATATAAAAACTGTTTTTGTTTATGGGGCATTAATTGACTGTCTCATTCATCAGGTTGTAAGATTAATTATTTTTCGTCTCCAATTCCTGAAACTCCAAGTTAACTGAGAGAAAAAGTGCATCCAACTTTCTTTTATTAATTTTATATTTCTTTGTGGAAGGAAGAGACATGTTACAAGTACAGTGACCGTTGTATGCAAAAGTGAAGATAATGAGACGACAAAACTTATGAAATATTTAAAGTTGTTATTATCACTCACAAAAAATGTAAGAAAACTCCAGTTCAAAAGTGATACAATGTGAAAGCATGAATATTATTACTTATATTTAAATAAATAAATGGAAGGAATGAATGTTTGTGATCCGAATCGACATCTGTGCATTCGAAAATCTATGAAGAACGATGAACTATAGAAATCCTTCCCATGAAAAATTTATGAAGCTTTATATTGTGCATGCAATATATTTTTAATATTCAAATCAACACTGATGATCCATTTCGTGAGGTTTTGATTGACAGCATTCGAAATTAGAATATTCCAGTTTTGATTTATTCCTTTCTTTATTACTCATTCCTGTCACAGATGCTATATCGATGACCTATTGTATGTGTATAGTCAGCTGGACAAGAAATTTCATCTCACAATCAAGTTAATATTGAGGGTTTTCTCATTCCAAACGGTGAAATTGATGAAAAGGCTATTTTTCTTTCGTAATCAAGACTAGAATACGAAGTCTCACCATAAACATTTCGTACTATACAAAACCCTTCCACCGGTCACGACAAATTTCGCACAGCTTGTATTTAAACCCCTGTAGAAATTGAAAGCAACCATGGAGACACCACCTTTTCATTCATATACCTGTTCACACTATTCATATAGAACAAAAGATCTTAATTATCAACCAATTTTTACACAACCCACTGTTCGTATGTGACTAATTTCTAATACTGGGAACAATATCGTCAAATCTCACGGTGTTGCTGCAATGATACATACATGCCCAACGTTGCAACGATTTGTTTTCCCCATTAAAACAAAATTTTCTGGTCACCAAAATTTTTTTTGTTTAATTTACATTCGAATCATATGGTTCCCATTAGAATGATGACACGGTAGTTGCAATATGATTTGAGAATTCGATTTGTAATCATGTATTTTTTTTTCAATATAATCATGAAAAATTATTTTATAAATGAGAACATAATATTATATCATACGTCTGCTAAAAACTATCATCAATTTCCTATTCTCCAATTTTGGTTCGTCTCTACATCTTATAAAGAAATCGTGACTCCCGTGAGATATTTCACTTATTTGGGTTCAATCACAGAATCCGCACTTCAATTATGAATGGAATTAATTTCTATTCCAAGTGAGAAAAAAATTGCCTCTCTTGCCAGCAGCATTTGGAGTTTTCATTTGATTCAAAATAAATACAAGTGACGAAATATGTTAGCATTGAATGAATATTAAATGAAAAATGTTTAAATATTCTAGGAGATAGTACATACAGCATAAATCACCTACATATTATCTTGCTCTGATGAGAATCAAAATTGATGTTATGTCAATGGCATAATCCTTACTTTGCTTTGTCTTGTTGTTCATATTGCGTGAAGGTCACTTGACGAATTGTCATGAGTAGTCTTGCGAGTCGAACAATAAATTAGTCTATCATTATTATTCTGCTAATACTGGTTCTGTATGAAACATGCTGTATATGAATATATAACGATCTATGTATATTTTTGTTAAAGCGATTATCAATAAAACTCTCATTCTGGATTTTGTGTAAACACATTTTAATGCTGAAGAAAAATAACCATAGGTTTCTGGGTCTGATATTGAAAGAGCATGAAGATGTTTGCTCAGTATAATTAGCAAATTTTAAGAAATGTAAGAACTGCTAAAATTCAAAGGTTTGTAGACAGCTAATAATATTTAAAATGTTTCAAACACCTTGAAATCTAGAGTTAATTTGTTTGTAATTTAATGTGGGAGTTGAAATGTTGAGGCCAAAATTAAACATTCAATTTTCAGACATTTTCCCCATTTATTTTTAGAATTACCAATCTATCAGTATAATTTATGGTAATAGTTTCTCGTGTGTGGTTTTTATGAATTGAAAAACAGTCAAATTTGTCATGCACGAATTATTTGATACTATTTCAATTATATACAGTCGGTCCTACGGGGAACCACACTAACAATTTCATATATCATAAACATTTTCTGTTTCTCATTCCAGATCTTTATGGAGACATTTAATCAAGAATGCTACCACCATATAAAGAATCGAAAAAAGATTTAACTGCTGTTGCGTCAGTTTCGTATCGATCTACGACCTATTACAATCTACAAATACCACAATTTAAAGGAATAAAGTAAAAATTGGGTAGAATCTAAGGCCTGCATCTCTGGTTTCGAATAGAAGAGCCAGATGAATGAACATCATGGAAACTGGTCAATACGAGTGCTCTATCATTTCCGAAATTCATAACAAATATTTATATGAAGACAAATTGTTACATAGACGTCCCCGTACTTTCTATCTGCACATCTCCATTCCACTTATCGCCGTTTCAAACTCCTAAAAAACTAAAAATCTCCATGAGAAATATAGTCATGAATTTTTCCCATATTCAATTAGCAAACAAAAAAAACTTTCATTCTTTCAAAAATAACATGTTGTGATAAAATTTGTAAAAGTTGTGAAAGTTGTCACGAGTTAAACTCCATAAAGATGTCGAACGAGATGTGTATATGCTCGTCCACTTCATCTCTCTCAAAATCAATAACCCATTTCAACTACATGAACACATAAATACATAAATGAATAATCATTTGTTAAATTCTTTTGAATGAATGAATCTCCATAGTCGATTATTCATTTATATCTGTTGATTCTTCTCATTATATTCCGCCTAATGTCTTTTGATACGGTTACAGTAGCATGTGGGTGAAGGACACTAAGAAATGCAGCACAGGTAAGTCAACACACGCACATGAACACACACTTGACTTATATACAAATTAACTTATTTTCCTCAAAGCAAATAAAAGCATGTAGAATGTACCCAATGTTTCTCTATTTATTTTTCTCTCACTCATGTACTCACTTACTCACTCGCTCACTCATATACTCACTCACTAAAATTGCATTCATGTTTTCACCGGCGTGAATGGACTCCGGATGTCGTCAACATATCTACAGGAACGACGAATTAGTGAGACGCGCCTATTAGAAGTTGACTTTCTTTGCTCATTCCACATAAAGAATTTGACATGTACTCATTAATCCCACTCAGGAGTATAATTTATATGTATAACATACTCACAGACACACAGACATAGTACATATTCAAGAATTCCTAATAAGAATAATTGGATGCTGTGAATATTATGGAAATACTCACAAATGGCGTGGAATGAATTATTTTTAGCAGCATTCAATTATTTTTGTAATTATAAACGGACCAATATTAAATACATATTCATAGTGCGTAGATAAATAACAAAATTAATGCTTTTTTCATTTTTCTATCGTCATAAATTAATGATGTTGTTGAAAACTTGATTGAATAAATATAGCCAATATCTCATTCAACTGCACGCAAAAGTTCCTGCTATGTGTAAAGATGATACTGATATATCAGAGAAATTTGTTATTAATAATAAAACGAGAGTAAATATTTAGACAAAGATAAATTATCGAGCACAATTTTACAACAGAATGGTGTTAACAATTATAATTTCGTTGTGTAATTTTTGATTGTTCGTGAGAGTTCCTGAACACATGAGAAAATTCTGATTCAAATTTTGTTTGTGAAAAAATGTTGACTATGAAAATATAGTTGTAGTGAAGAGTATTTAACTTATTTTCCGCTCAATATTTATAGTGTGACATTTATTTTCAACAATTCATATATTGTGAGTGTGTTGTGAAATGAGACAGAATGAAGAGAGAGTTATTCATATCTATGCGCATATATTGAAATAATATACATAATATAATGTTTAAAATAGAACTTTATTATCATTGACAAACTCGGTATCGAACGAAAATTCTCACGTATGACACTCGCGAATTATTGCCAATCTGTGAAAGGCAAAAACGTTCTTTCCTACGAGCGTTATATACATTACAATTTCTCTCATGATTCTGCTGATAAATGGAACGGAAAAAGGTAAATACACTTCAGAACTTTTATATAATAATATATATATACCTATATATATATCAACACACTAAACACATGAAAATAATTAGAATTATTTTTTATATTTGATCAGTTGAAATTTAGGACTAACAATTGTGACTTTCTTCTGTTTGTTGTCACTAGATGAATTAATTTATTTGAATTTATTCCCGATATCACAGCGGAACGAATTCTCACGGATGGAATGATGCCTATAAGCATATAAAAGATGCGCAAAATAGAGCAGAACGTGATCTCAACACGTCTATATTGACAGGGAATTGAATGGTACTGAATTTTTTCTTTTGTACTGATCTGTTAACACTTTTCCCTGCCATTCAGCCATTCATTGGGCACAATGATTCTTGTTCTGAAAAATTAGATAGGACCATTTTTCGTGGTGGTAAAAATAATAGCAGTCAGGCGATACATTCACATTCAAATCCAAAATAGTATCGATGATGATATGAGGTTGGATAATATCAAACCTCTCTATAAATTCTACAGAGTCACAATTTTTTTAAAACTATTATTCAATCGAATCAGGATAAATATCGAACTATCAACTTTCAACTACTGAGGATGAATTGTGTTATTATAGTTACGAAAAATATATTTTTTCACGCTCATTGAAATATGTTGATGAAGAACAGCATGGATAGTGATGACAGAACCACGAGTAGTTCTAGCCATTTTCGAACGGTCGAATATTAATAAAATATCCAGATAAATCATAACAAATGTACTTTTAATTGTGTAATCACTATTTCTCCTGTATTACTGTGATAACTAAGGTCAGCATATAATTAAATCATGAAAAGTACTGATAGTGAAAGTGATCGTATAAGTACAAATTTACTATAATCTGAATGCTGAATACTAAACGGTCCAATCAATGATAGTTGAATTACTAATCATGTCAATGATGCGTTAATACATACGTGGGATTGCGGTTATTACTCGCATGCGATAGTGAATCTATTCTCATCCAATGAATATTTATTAAAATTTTTGAATCCAACAGTCACCTTCCACCGGCTACTAAAATTTCTTATGATGTGTTATTGCCATTTTTGTTGTTAGTAACAAATTTACATCAACACTCAGTAGAGCGAGTAAACAGACAATAGGGCGGCTTTACTGAATGTTATCAGGAGTCTGTGGCACAACTATTGAGAGTAAATATTGTTTTGATTGGAAATCGATAGTGACATTATTCAGTTCGAAAGTTTTAGCGTTCAGCAATTGTTGTAATGTTGTGAGGAAAGTTATCATCGTGTTGGTGATGGGAATTACAATAATAATATTATCATTTTTTTTTCATCTATCGCTATTAATACTCTCAATTATTTTTTTTTTTATGAATTAACACAATGAGATCGAGCTAAATTATTGATTCAAGTATATATTTAATAAAGACCAATAAAAATGATATGAGTATTTCCAAAAATATTACTAAAAATACAATCATCGTTTCTAACACAATTCATTATATTTTCTCCGTCATGCAATGACATTGTCCAATGGTGATGAATAAAAGCGTGAAAATAAATAGGATACAATTTAAAAGAGACAATTTTATTGAGTGTAATTAACGACCTCGCAAAGTTTGTAGACATACGCGTATATCATCATGGCATGATGCAAGTTATGCCGATTTAACCTACTTCCGGATCATGAAAGAAAGAAGATGTGGAAGATTCTCGCAAAACCACATAGCACGCGCTTTATACACGCTCGCGCCATCATCGTCTCTATAATACTCTTATCCCAGTTTACGTCTCACTTGACTAGGCAAATAAAATTGAAGAAAAGAGTGTTCGTGCCACTTTTACCTTGCACATATATATATACAAATTATATAGATAAAAAGTTGAATCTTATGTGTGCACATCAATGTGAATTCCAGAATACTAAATTATAAAGTGAGTATTTCATGATCTATCAACGGAACATAAATTTCTATCTTGAATGAAAAATTAATAATAAATTCAATACAAAGTTGTGAAAAATTATTTATTTGTTGAGGTAAATTAATTTTTTCCTTATGAATATGAAATAGTTTGCATAGAGGAAAATTAACACGCATGTTGTATATATAATCAATGTTATATGTGCGCATTATATCCCGCAAAATTATCATGAGGGAGAAAATGATGCAGCGTTTGTAACGGTGGTAGTAGAAGAGTAACGGAGCGAAATATATATTATTCGTTTCATGCATCATTAACATAAAATGACGATAGAGATGCTAAATTCATATCTATTCACCATGATGAAACATTTCCATTTGACAATACACAACAATTTTTACCTACAAACAACAATTGTGGAGTATATGCAATTTTTTCCTATCGTCAATTATTGAAAAATAAAGAATTTTTTAATTGAGAGAAATTATTCTTTCGAAAATCATATTTTCAGATTGAGGATAAAAATGATATTCGTGCCGATAATCAACTCAATAATATTTCAATTTTCAACAAAGTTACAAATTTTCAACTTAAAATGTAAATCTTATTTTGTTTCATCTGTATAATAATATTGTTCAGCTCAAAAATATTCTTTTCTTCATCAACACACTGATTCAATTTCACCGTAAGTATTTATAAAAACGTAATACATATGTACCTCGTGATTATTCCACTCGATTTCAATCAATACTCCTCCCTTTATCTTTCACAAAACAAACAACCGAACCCAAATTCTTTCAAAATCAATTCAGATATTTGACCTGGTACCCAATTCACGCTCAAGGTATTTCACATTGGGTTTGACGTAAACCGGATTCACACGCGAGTTGGCACTCAATTCTGCGCTCTTCACAAATGTGGGCCGCCAATTAATAATTAACTATAAATTATAAAACAATATCATCAATTCAAATATCTCACATTAATTTACGTACACGATACTCTTTAGTTGATTTTTGTTATTGCAAATTAAGCACTTTGAAAATTAATAAAAAAAATATCATAACACGACTGAGACAATGATGATACCGGTACGAAAAATGAAACCAAACAGTCACCCGGACAACGAACTCACGAGTGGTATAAGATGAGTAAAGAGTTAAAGAGGCGGTAGACCGGGACTCTCTCGTGTATATGCTCTCAGTTCACCTGGTCGATTCTGCCAACTGGTGAGTGCTGGTGAGCTGCTCGCCACGGGATTAAACCTCATGCCTGGCTGCTTCACTCCATCCTCTTTCTCTTTCTCACCATATATGAGGTTTCTCTCACTCTCTCTCTCTCTCTCTTTCTCTCTCTCTTTTTCTATCTTTTTTTTTCTCCCACCTCTTTTTCAACTGTTGCGTGTATATACAGCTTTTACCTGGCGATTGCCACTGGTTAGGTGTACATCAAAGTTATATTCGTACGGCTGCACTTGCACGGATATCCGTGCCGACCGGATGGCATGTTATCAGGGAAAAGAAGTGGATGAGAGGTGTTAGAATATATCGAATGCGGACGTCCGCGAGTTTAGTGACAAAATTCGTGCATGATTTGTATGTTTTCGAGATCCTTATTATATATTCCTGCATTGTTTTCTTCTTGTCATATTTGTTAATGTTGAATACTTGGGGGATTTTTTTCTTTCAATCTGAAAGAAATTTCAATAAGTAATTTTGCTGAATAGATTCAGATTTATTGGGAGAAAACCACTGAGTGATTGAGGGGTAATCCGAATAATTTGAATTTTCTTGTGGTCATCTTCATATTCGGACTGGTTGAGGTTGAGGAAATGATGGACGGGATCAAAACTTCGTTATTTCTTGGGGAATTAACATAAATTCTTTTTTTGTTTCAAGGATCTGGAATTATTGAACTTCTGAAGCAGAGAATGATTGTCCTTTTCCTGACATTCCAATGACAAACTTTCATGTACTCTGATGATTTCTATCCTGCAAATTACAATGAGAACATTCGTATGTGGAATGGCGATTACGATCTCTGTCAAGAGCGATAACTTGTTATTTTCAGCAAAAAACACATCTGCATTAGTAAAGATTAATTCTTGTCCATTCGATGAATTTCATCCCGATTCGTTGGTTTATAATTCATTATGAATTAACAATGGATCCAACCTGAACTTTTGATTATCGCGTGTTTGAAACCAATGATGCGATTTTATAATTATGTACGTTCACCTTCCTTTCATGAGGTAGAAATTCTAATGATTATTTTATAAGTATTAGATTGAGTGAAATTTATGGAGGAACCAGGGAGATATTAAGGTTGTTCACCTGACAACTAAATTATCCTTTGTGAAAATGTTCATCTCTGAATTCGATGAGGACAGAGCAATGATAGTACGTTCACAAATATCGATGTTCTCCAAAGTGAAATTGAGATATTTTTTCACTACAGAAGATACTGGACTCCAGCAGATGCATTTGGAATGTTTTAGTAACATGGTGACAGTCGTACCAATTTAGAATGGCTAATCCAGAAAACGAAAAATAAATGATGTTGCACGTAAACGGAGAGGATGGGATTTTTTCTCATAAATTTAGGCTTTCATGGCTAGACGAAACGAGGGAAAAGTGGTATAGTCGCATTGGGACTTTCCCCATTCACAGCAATGATGTTATTATGTTAAAAAGTATACAATTTAATGTGATTAGAGATGTCGCGCGTTTACTCTGCGTTTCGGTGATGGTTATCAGTTACTTTTCGTACATCAGCCACGATGAAGGCTGTGAAAAATTTGATTTTCAAGAAAGTAAACAACGGATACGTCTGACAATGGCAAGACAGTGGAAAATACTTATGCATTCGTTCCAACTCATTATCGAAGTCTTATTAAATTATTATTTCCTTTTGTTCGGAATCCACCGAACCTAATGAAATCAATTGCTTGGCCAGGAACGGACGGGATCTCTGGAATCAAACTAAAATTTCATGTCCATATATATATAAAGCAAAAATAAAGAAAAACCCACAATTGATGTGTCACACAAGTTTTTTATTCTGAATTTTTCACAAAATTCATGACTAGTGAATACAAATTGTTGGGAAACAAGAACATATAAAATGACACTAATTGAGTTAGATTAATTCACCCATAGTATCAAACAGATAAAGAAGACAGTCGAATCAGATATACAAACAGTGACTGCCGAAACGAAACGACGAAAATGCATAACCTGGGGAATCAAATATGAAGATATAGTTTGTAGGATCAACCAACAAAAACCGAAGATCGGAAGGGGATATTATCACAACGAGAATCAAAGTGGCATTTAAAGAGAGTAATGAAATTGATTTCAACATTTAGTTCAATAACAGGTTTTAGAGAACACCTGTTGTATGTTGCAAAAACTAAAAGAAAACACATGAAATGTGATAGTGAAAACTATTTCAATATTTCCAGAGCGATTCATTCTCTCGTAAAGAATTATCATCAACAATTACTATAACAAGAACACTCGTTCATGGTTCAAGAGAACTTATCTTCTATATTCAATTTTTTTATAAACTTCTTCGTCTTTTTATTCAATAGTGAGCACGATTCTATTTTTTTCTAGCAATTAGGACTGGATTAGATGTAGTCCATTTTTTCCTCTATACAAAAAGAAATCAAATCATTTTATTCATAACCGGATCAATTTTTGCATAATTAAATTCATGAAACGCTACAATGAACACATAGATAAGACTAAATAATTCCTCAGAGAAAGGATACAGTGATAGTATTGAATAATTGAAGGCGTAGAAACACAAATCTGAATTTATTCCTGTTCTTTCTTAATATGCAACGTTTCAATAAGATAATGTTCACATTGAAAGTATATGACATATCAGTATAAAAGACAAAAAAATTTAGAAATGAATTGAAAATATAAAGTAGTTTCGCTGCAAGGAGTGCTCAGATATCTTTCATGTCATTCAAATAAACTACTCATTTGCATTAATCGTGTTGGTTGGTCCAGGGTGAAAGTAAAGTAGCGATTAATTTATCTCAATTTTTTAATCATGTCGTAAAACAGAATTTCAATGAAAATAGTTTTTTGTATGTGCATAATCTCATAGACACTTTGATTGAAATTAAAGTTCACCACACAGGTACTTGTTCATGAAAACTTGTTCTCATCAAAACATAAATCGCGAAAATTAATTCTACATTTTTGAGCTTATAATGAATAACAAATAATACTTGACAGTATTTCCCACTTACTCCATACACATTGATATCAGATTGTAAACAATCAATTCAATTCTCCACGCAATCTCAAGAACTGCAGTTTGAATAACGATTGTAGTCATGAAAAAATTGTCTCACAAAACGATTAATGAAATGGAAAAAAAAAAAAATCTTCATCATTTTTCCGATTTGATCGAAAGATATAATCGGATAATCATTGTGTATAATGGTAGTTGAAGAATCTCGACTGGTGTAGCATCATTGACTTTCACTCAATTCGACCAGAGAAATCCTGTTATCATCACGTATAATAAATTTATTTTCTCAACAACAAAATAAAGAAAAAACAGAATCACTGCAACTGTGTTTCTTATTTTCTATTTCATTGAGTTATCTTCTCTTTCTCATTCCCCTCTCAGTGATATTGAATATTCATTTAATGAAATATTTTCCACTGACACAAAAGTCATCGTGGAGGCTTGTCAAGCATGGAAATAAATAATCGTACATGAATAATAATAAATGTGTGGACTCATGTGGCTATCACAAGTCAATTGCGTGTTTGTATAGTTTTACATTTATAGATAATAAAAATAGGGACGTGCCTACCAATAACTAAGAGTGGATTGGTTGATATTAGCGCGCTTCGTAAACACGTTCTGCATAATTAGTATCGTGTTGACGACACACTGTTGTAAGGTCGACCGGTTATTTACTATAAAATCTCACATCAACCAGAAATTTCTTCAGTAATCAACCAGTGAAGAGTCAAATCGTGTCGACACTATGAGAGATCAGCTACAGGTGTGTGAGCTAAAAATCGAAAATGAACGAAAAAATGACATTTTCATCATATCAATCATTGTTAGCAGTTCTCTATCAGTATTAGAACGATAACAGTTCAATCAAGAGTATTTCTCGGTTCCTATCAGGAAACAAAGTACATATTACTATCCAGCACGACTTAATTCTACAAATTTATCTCAAATATTCGATTCTGTAAAATATAATCAGGGACATTTTTTAATCATGATTGAAAGAGAAATTGTATCTCATTGTCATTTGTCACCTGGTCACATTGCTTTGAAATGGCAATTTTGAAATTTTCATTCGGTTTTAAATCATATTAATTTTGTATTACTTTGTTTATTCACTTTGAATTCCTCAGCAACATTTGAATGCAAACATTTAGGAAAGTTTCACTCCATAATGAAATAAGCAAATTCATTTCCGATCAGGGAATAAGAATCAATAGCGAATTTTTCATTATTGTCAGACAAAAAACGTTTGCTCCCTCCTTTCTTCTCACAATGGATTCAAAAATTTGAATTCAATTTTTAGTATCTTTCTGGATTTGGTAATGAGTTCACCAGTGAGGATCCTCGATGTCCCGGTGCGCTACCAGTTGGTCAGAATACCCCTCAGAAATGTGCTTATGGCCTCTACGCCGAGCAACTGTCTGGTACGGCATTCACTGGTGAGTAAATTATCTCCGTATGGAAATATATAATTGAGCATTTGCATGATATGAGGAGCGCTCTCTCTTATGATTCTCCTTCTTGCAAGCCCCAGTGCGCTAGAAAGAAAATATACTTGTTGAGATATGAAGATATGCGAGATAAAACAGCAATAAAGATAATTGATTATATTTTAGATATATCAGAGAAACATGTTGTTTGAGGTTCGATTTTTTTAGTTCTCCATTTTTAGAGCGGAAGTCGTTGATGATTTCTATTTCCGCAATTTCACGACAACATTCTACAATTTTTGAATCATGAATTATACTTATAAAGAAGTAAATCGAGATGGTACTACCATTATCACAATACAAACAAAGCGAGAGAAAGATTTAGTATCGCAAAATTTTGAATCAGTTATAATCGATGAATTCCATAGTTTCGACGTAGAAGCGCATAAACACAGTTGTATGTCATCAGACTATTGATTTATAAATATTTGTTATGTGGAACATACCGGCCTACGAACTTGAGTTTCAACATATTTTTGGAGAGAATATTTCTTATTATTTTTTCTTTCTTTTTCCCCCCTTATAGACAGATCCTTTGGAAAACACATTGGAAGCGAGTTATAGTTAGAAATCAATGTGTCAATACCTGTTATCAGATGCCAACATCGATTTTTCCATGTTCTAGATCAACTTTGCGTATGAAGAGGGTAAACCAAATTTTTCCCATGTTATCTGAATAGAAAACTTGGTTGGTGGCACATGTTGATGTTAATATTAGGCATGATTTCGTTTTTTATAAGTAGCATTTTTCGGGGTGCGATAAACGAAATTCAGGTATGATGAAAATAGATGTCCTAATTTTCTTTCACTGTTTTTTTTTTCCTGGTTCTTTTCTCTATACACTGTACTACGAGAATCAATCATGAATTATTACAAAATACGAAATAGGGAAGGAGAAGATACTGACAAAAAATGAAAATAATTATTCTGTATTGTAAAATTTATAAATGTCTTTCGGCTTATTCCATATTTCGGGGTGACACCACTTATCTAATGGGTGAGAATCGCCCCATCTTTCATCCTGAAGCCAACGAATTCCAAGAAAATCAAACGCAAAAACTTCGTTATCCAAACGGCCACCAAAACCCAAACCCAAATCTTCCTGCAATTGCGCATTCATATTTCGTAAAGACCGTTTCTCTGCTCGACGTTCCCGGACTCGCCAATATGGCACGAAGCCATCGATCTCTATCTTTTTGATATACGGCTAAAACATAGAAATAAAATGAAAGAGCAATAATGGAAGAAAGACATAAAAGGAAAATGAAACTTACATAACGGCAGTCCAATATCGCCATTGTCAGTCGGAAAAGTTCACTCACAAATTCCTTAAAGTGGAATAGTTCTTCATCAGAAATGAGCTTATTGCAACGATACAAAGCGCTATCAACATTCATCTTGACTATTACCTTGATGCACAGTGTCATGGAACGTATCCAGAATAGAATATTAGGGACCTGCAGCACAAAAAAACATACACATAATGAATCCCTCAAACTAATCTCATCACCAATGTGCAGCTTTCACATTATTCTAGACTTACTTGGAATTTAAAACTATTCCGTACTGCACGGATTCTGAGTGATAGGAACTCCATCTTATTTTCCATTGACTTGCTGCGCTCAAAGTGAAGAACGAAATGCCCATTCATGACAGGGCATCAGCTTTTATAGCCCTCGGTAACAAAAGGCTCCCACCAATAGCATCTTCTGATTTTATTTTCTCCCTCATACTAAATCGAAGAGCTAACAATAACCTACGATGTGATAAATGATAAGGTTTTTGTCTTCCTTCTCACTGAGAATAAGACAAAATGTCACCAACATCCTAGCATTTCGTTAACAAATTTTACAAAGCGATAAATTCATTGTACATTCACATTCTTATTTTGATACCTGGCATATATATTGTAGGATTAAACGCTTCATACTACCTCTTAAGATTCCACTTTTGCGACTAAATTGAACTTTAATTCGTATCCTACTTATCTGCACAACAAACGGCAATGAACTTTTCCAAAGTTATAATCATTATATATTTTCTTCAATGACATTACTAAAATCAAACATTCGAGTTTCATCGATATTTGGGCCTTATAGTCAACTTTCCTTTTTAGTCAACTTTTGTGCACCGCCTCAGAAAAATTCAAACGAGGTGTCATTCGATTCGGAATGACATGTAGAAATTTATTGAAAAAGATGAATTAAAACAGGTTTTTTTGTTTCGTGAATATCTCAAAAACTAGATGAGATTTTCCAAATCTAAAGACAGATTCGGAAAGAGGAGAAAATTTCCCGAAAAAAGTCTCGACTTCCGGAACTGTGGGACCATTATTGGCAATTTTCCCAAAGGGGTGAAAATACGGGCGAAAACGGGTGCTCTGTGTACACATGTTCATTTCGATATCATTCAAATATCATTCTATTATAATGGGCCCTCATGCCTACGAGCAGCTATCAACGGTCATTTAATGATAATTCCAATTTTTTCGTTCCTTAATTTTCATATTTGATGTTTTTATAATTTTTACTCATTTAGTGTCCGAAGTGGGCGAGGCGCCGCAAGCCAGAGAGACAGTTCCGGAAGTCGAGACTTTTTTCAGGAAATTTTCTCCTTTTTCTGAATCTGTCTTTAGATTTGGAAAATCTCAACTAGTTTTCGAGATATTCACGAAACAAAAAAACCCCTTTTTTCGCTTAATTGTTAATAACTATTGCAATTTCTTCGAGCGCCAATTCATCTTTTTCAATAAATTTCTACATGTCATTCCGAATCGAATGACACCTCGTTTGAATTTTTCTGAGGCGGTGCACAAAAGTTGACTATCCGAATTGTACTTAAAATTTATGTTTTTTCCGGTAGCACGAACTATTTTCATCTGATATCCAACTGTTCGACGGTTGGCCTCCACTTTCCGGTGTTACAAATGCGCGTCTATAAGCTTCATTAATCATATTAATTCTTCCTCCGGCCAGTATACAGTGATTGGTCTGGGCATAATTTTTTTTCTTCTTATTCGTGTACGGCTTTGATTCTCATAAAACTTATTGATGGTACTTGAGAGTATTCAGCCCGTAGGACAAACTACAATCATCGGAACCCGGATGAATCATACAGCTCTTTTGTGTCGACGAGGCAACTTCAGCAAAGACATAACAATAATATTTACTATATGACTGTTCTTTGTGATGATGACCAACCCGCAAAAGAAAGTCGAATATCGTTGTGGAAACTTAATAGTATCTACCTCTCCACGGCTCTAAACATGTCAAAGTGTTGTGCAAAATAACCACCGTACAATAACTCATGTGACTCTTGTTCACTCTGACGTTGAAACCATTATAACAATATTACTTTAGCGGTGGGGACATTTGTTATGGAGAATTGTATTGTTCATCAAGAATTTGCGAAATTATTATAGGTCGGAACGGCAACATTAATTGATGTTCAATCACAGACTCAAATTTATGATTCTTCCAATTTTATCAATGTTTCGACAATTTCTCAAGATAATGAAAAGTGAATAATTAGATGGAGTATAGTTCAGTCGTTCACAATATATGGATGGAGCACACATGTTTGGCTACTTTCGCTCAAACTTTCGTTCCTTGATATGTGCATAGTCATTTGTGTAGAGTTATCAAAAACAGTCCAGATGATCAAATATAACAAGTAATTGATATTATTTGTGTCACTAATTATAGTTAGACTATAGTTGAACATATCAAAACTACGATCGCTACACTAACTGTATGACGACGTAGTGCCCGACTTTTAATGAGGCTCCATTTTCTGTTTCTACTAGGATTACATACAACAACGTCAGAATCCAATTTCTTTGAACTATCAATTAATAGAGACTCAATATGAATAATTTTGTTTCATTCCATTCATCTTTTAATTTTCGATTCCATAATGAACGAAGAAAAAATGCAAATTGTTGCCCCACATGATGATGCTCGTATCATACGCGGTTTGAGGTTCATATAAGCACATTTGTTTACTCAAGAAGTGAAAAGCCAACGATGGTATTAGAGGAAGAATATAAATTTTCAGTGTGAAGGGCAGTTTGAAATATATGTGGTTACACATAGACGCACTAAGATACATTTCCCAGTTTCACGATAGATATATCAAATATCTTCGTTTAGATGTGCTTGAAGATTCCTAATTTTTGTCGAAAAGCCGCAGAATTGTGAACTGTTGTGGGCTATAGTACAAAGCGTACTCAGACGAGTAAATAAGTCCGCTCTTGATCCTATGTCGGATCAGAAAGTGTATTGTCTTTGTATGGTTTAATTTGGGGCAATTCGTGGGAAAATTTTTGACACGAAATTCAATTAGACTACCGTGACTCAGCCAAAAATTCTGTTACTCGATAATTTTTCGTTTTTTTTTTCAGCGCCACGTGGTGAAAATTTGAGGACGTGGTTTTATCGCATCAAACCTTCAGTGTGCCATCAACCATATGAACTTGTTGAAGAGAATGTTCATATCACACACGACTGGAAGGAATCGAACCCAAATCCGGTCTGTACATAATGACAATTGTATCACTTATTTAAACATATACTTTTCGGGGGAAATGTAAACCTCATGTTTGTAAATATTGAATTTTTCATCCAATGAGACATGAATTCCAAACTCCGATTGTGAAGGAGCGACAGGAAAACTAATGGAGTAAATTCTTAAATTACAGTTGCGCTGGAGTGCCTTCGCGACGCCAACTCGACAGGAACCACCAGTTGATTTTATTGAGGGTCTCCACACAGTATGTGGCGCTGGTAATTCTAATATTCGGCATGGAGTGGCCATCCATGTTTACATGTGTAACGCTTCTATGAAAGATGAAGCATTTTACAATGCTGATGGCGACTTCCTCATTGGTGAGAACATTCGTGTTTTTTTCAGTTATCAGAGTATCAAACAGTTGGGGGGCAGGAATAAATGCCCTTTTGTACAATTTGGAACTGTATTTTATGACCATATTCGTTCAAAAAGTTAGCATTCCAAAATTTTCATTATCTTTTTTTGAATCTCCATCGCGCCTTCTATTACTATGATGAATTAGACAATATTTACATCCGTTAATCACTTGGATAGTAGCATTGGCCGAACTGACCGAGAACTCTCATTCTAGTGATATTTATTGGCTCACGTAAAACTTCTGTTTTTCCCTAATAAAGGAAAACTGATCCTACCCATTGCTGACAATTGAGAATTACTTTTGTTCAATCAGAAAGTTCGTTTTTCTCCAGAATGGCCACCTCCACTATGAAGTATACACATTGAACTATACCCATGAATTTGAGCTCGAACACCACTGGATTAATTGGTCTTTCAACTAGCAAATGAAATCCTACATCACTCCTACATTCTGCATCATTAATAATGTCTTGCATAACTTAACATTACTATTCCAATAATTGCCTTTTTATTTTACCACATTAAATAGTTATGTTTATTTATTTTCATCAGTACCACAATTGGGGGCTCTACTCATCACCACGGAATTCGGGAAAATTTATTGCGAGCCGAATGAGATTTGTGTTATTCAGCAAGGTATGAAATTCTCTGTGAGCGTTTTGGGACCATCCAGGGGATATATTTTAGAAGTATTCGATAATCACTTCCAACTGCCACATCTTGGACCGATAGGTTGGAACAATTGATTGATTGAAAATAAAAAAATCATTACTTCAACTCTATAAGCAATACAGTTTCTTTCAGGAAACAACTAAAATAAATTTCTTTGATGTAGGTGCAAATGGATTGGCAGCACCTAGAGATTTTTTGACACCTGTTGCATGGTATGAAGCGCGTGAAGTCGATTTCAAAGTTTATACAAAATATGGAGGGAAACTTTTCGTTTCTAGACAGTCTCATAGCCCATTCGATGTTGTTGCTTGGCATGGAAATTACGTGCCATACAAATACGACTTAAGTCGCTTCATGGTCATCAACTCAGTCTCATTCGATCATTGCGTGAGTATCATATACAGCAAATAGATTCTGCGTTTGAGCGTAAATGATATTCCGCTTCATGAATCCATGGAAATCCCATAAATTCAATTCTGTGTTCTTGTTTAACGTACTGAATTGCTACGGAAGGCCCATTCCAGTCTCCAGTTCACTTGTTACAGCTTACTGATAGAATTTCTAAAATGAAGCACTGACGAATGCCCTTAGAAATGTTTTTATGACCGATGAAAAAAACAAAAAAAAAAACGATCTTAAATACAACCCCATGTGATAAATTTATCTTGACTCATGAGAAAAATTAATATATTCCATTCATTGTGTAACCTTCTTCACGAAAATGGAACATCAGCAACTTCTATTTCAGACGACCACGCTATTATTACACGTCAACAAACATTTTGACTTGAATAGCAGCATTTTCAACTTTGTAATTGTGAAGAAAATTCGAAAGTAACTTCATAACTTTTCCTTTCGGTTTATCTTCTTTCTTTTTTCAGGATCCTTCAATTTTCACGGTATTGACTTGTCCATCATTGAAACCAGGCACAGCCATCGCTGATTTTGTCATCTTCCCTCCGCGATGGTCCGTGCAAGAAAATACATTCCGACCTCCATACTATCACAGTAAGTGTGTTAGATAGAAAGTATGGTAGAATAGTCATTTCGACAATGCAAGTTACCGCAATAATTGAGCTGGGATGGAGCAACGATGGATTATTTTTGTTCCTCACGATTGAACATCAATCCAACACTTAGTACGACCATACACACATGTGTGTATGGTCGTACCATCATGCAAATGCTTGCAACCCGATATGAATATTTATTTCATTTTTATTCTTCATCTACGTACAGACTTGCTAGTAATGGATGAGCGGTTACAGTCGTGTCTTCGTTACGGTAGAATGCCGTTGAGAATCACTGATGTTTTGAATCGAGGAGAAAACACAAGAATCATCAACGTGGAATTTCTGATTCATAGGAATGTCAATCATTCTCGATAAAGATACCTCACTTTTATTGTTCTCTCTCCATTTTTCATGTGTGTTATACACGTTTTCCCTTTTCTATGTAATCACGCCCAATAACGAGATAATCGGATGTCTTTGTGTGTGATTTTTTTCCTTCAGAAACATTATGATAGCATGGTGAATTTTATTCATAATTGTATATTATTGTTCATAGGAAATTGCATGAGTGAATTTATGGGACTAATCAAAGGCCGCTATGAAGCTAAAGAAGAAGGATTCCAACCGGGTGGCGCTTCGTTGCATTCTATGATGACACCGCATGGACCCGATGATAAATGCTTTGAAGATGCAACCAAAGTTGAATTGAAACCGGAGAGAGTTGCCGAAGGCACCTTGGCATTCATGTTTGAAACTTCATTGTGCATGGATATAACAAGTTGGGCAATGGAAAGCACCAAGCTTGACACAAATTATCACAAATGCTGGAAGAATCTCAAAAAACATTTCAATGTTGAAGAGAAAACTTCTGACCCTCGTACATAACTTGTTATCACTTTCTTATTTGTTTTTGATGAAATATAAATTATTTTTTGTTTCAAAAGTTGTCGCACAAAATAATTATTAAGTTTTTTGTCAATCCACATTCAGAGATAAAAGTAGATGATTTTTCACAGTTATAATCATTCTTTCAAAAACAAAATTGTTTCGGATCTACAGAGATGCGTTCGAAAATCTATAACAATGGATACATTATTTGTCGAATCATATTTCAATCAATGCATCATCAACAGTATCCTAATTGGATTTCAAGCCAATTGAAATATCAATCGAACTGAATTTTAATAGTTTCTGTGGCCTGCTTTTAACTGACGATACGCTTAAGTAAGAATTGTCATCAAGTGGCGATATTAATCTGCGGACAATTGACGTTACTCGATACTACAATGCAAAACTATAACATTTCGCCGATATTATAAGACAGTGAGCGATTCTATGCGCATAAGCCATAGAGGTATGAACAAATGAGTATTGTGAATTCACTTCTTAATCTTCCAAATTGACAGTACTGACTTTAATCATAGACATAAATAGAATGAAGATAGGTGATAAGGGGGGAAAAGAAGTGAAAATCCAAAATATTATTTATTAATTTATTAATTTTTTTTCCTTTTCAGCCATATTGCTTACAATTTGAAATATTCAATTATTTCGTTTCCTCTTCATTGATGCACGAGCAATGAGGCAAAAGCGGAATTGAAATGAAACAAAGTTGCTTTCTAACAATAATGGTAGCCCTGTGTCATATCACATAATATTACGACATAATTCAAATTTTTGGCGAAATCAACGTAGCGTAAACAAATTTTCTAAAAGGAGATGAAAGTAAATCATTCAAAGTTACGATAAATTAAAAATGATTAGCCTTCATATATGTGTATACATTTTATGTGAATGTCAAGAGTCAACTTTGGAATAAAAAATTACGTAGAAAAAGATATTATTCAATATATGTATATATATATATATATATATATATATATATATATATATATGATGGAGCAAGAGAATTGAACAACATATATTTTGAATTAAATTGCAAGGAATGTCAATAAATGTTGCGATTATATACCGATTGGCTGATAAACAGTAATACATCATTATTATTGCCATTAACTGCATACAACATACGTTAAGCTTTGAACAATAATATATATCATAGCGTATTTTCATTATTTTATTCTCTAATATTGCTATATCTTCTTGTTTATCATTTCATTGTTTTTTGTTTGTTTGTTTTAATTTCCGGCGCTAATTTAATGGAAGTCGTAATAGAACGCTCCAAGAATCGTTACTCACAGTTTGCTACTATTAAAAAATTTGCAAATTTAACGCTTTACAACTACAATTTTCGCGCTCTGTGCAGTTCTCTACTTTTCAATTATACATTGTATATATATATAATATTTATATATATATAATATTTCAACTAATTTTATTTATCAGTGAAAATTACAACTAGAAAACATTCGAGTTCTTTATTCTCGAATATAATGATTGAATTTTATTAAAAATGAGAATCAATAATTGTAGAATGATACCTTGTGTAATTCTTAATTTCTATTACTTACAAATTGTAGCCCAAACAACGCGACAAATCGATCTCAAAATACTAATATTGTTCTTTATCCACATTAATATGAAACAAAAGTATAAAAATTATTGTTTCATGTATCTGTTGTATTTTGATGCTGTATTTATTTACAATATTTGATAAAAATACGTGGTGTAATGGGCTATTCTTAATATATTCAAATTATACTTTACACGTACGTGCACATGCGTGTATCAACTGATATATTGAAAATGGAAACTTGTAATAAATAAAAGTGAAAAAAAAAAAAAAAGAAAGAAACGATATCCTGTCTCGTTCTATTATGCATAAAGAAAATGATAAATGAGCCATTGTCAAAAATCCGCAGGTAAAAATTTCTTCCAGATTGCAAGCAAACATAAATTTCATGAGATACACATATACATATTAGAAGAAATAATGCTGTTACATAATTTTATGTTTACTTGGAATCGTAGCTTCGCAATACTGCAATCTCTTTCATTTCATTCTTTCTCTTTTTCGAGTAACGGAGAGTAAAAATACTGGAACTTGGTGTCATTTACAATTCTCAATTTCACTTGAGAATCTCTTTAATTGATATTTATCAAATCTAACTTCTATTATTATTATTGTTATTATTATTATTATTATTAATTAGATTGGTTGAACTTAAAGGACTGCCAATGTTGTCAATCTCTCGCTGGGCTCTCGATATCTTGACTTTATCACGTGGTGTTCCATCCTCGCCTGTTTCCATTGCAAACATCTTCATTTTTTCTTTGAAACTCAGCTTCTCAGGTACCTCGCCTAACTGCGAATTTTGCTGCTGTTTCTGTTTTTCTGCCAATCGTTTCTGTCTTGGATCTCTGTCAATGAAAGTAAATGAAAATAATCATAGTATTTATACTTAACGCCCCTATTCCCAGTGCTTCCGTTGTGACAAAGGTCGAGTGGATGATTTTTCAATATGAGTATTTGATCGTTCTGTCCTAGGTCATGGAAAGGAACGATTATCGAACGAAAATCGAACTTCAGATGTTCTATGTTCTCAATAATAATTTATCTTTCGACAGGAAAAAAAGTTAGTTTATCACTCAATGATGCCAATTTGGTACATTTCTTCAATGCTGAGTTTTGAAAAAAGCGATTCAACTTGGGATATGAGCTGATTGTAGATTTCAAATTAAGTAGAATCCCGAAAACAAAAGAAGTTCTCATTTGCACTGAATGCCAAGAATTTCCAGGGTTTGATATTGAATATGGTGAGAGATGAAGAAAAGAATGGCAATACTGTCCCTCAAGAAAAACTTTGCCTTCATGAATTCCGCCCTCATTAAAGTAACATCGGAATACTTCAATCAGAAACCAAATCGATCAACACCCCCTTTTTCGAAACCGAACAAAGTTTTATGCACATAAAAATCTATTTTTTTTTTTCTTCGAAATCCAATAGAAAAGTCATGGACAATGTTGAACTAATGCATAAAATTTTCTATCTACTAAAATATATTCGGATTTAATGATAAATAATGAATCTTACTTGTAAACTTCTTGCGCTCCAATCACACCGGGCGTCATACCACCAAATTGGCAGCCAGGACCATCTGGCGTTTTCGGAGATGCGAGCAGTGTCTCCACGTCATTTATAAAATTCTTGCAATAAAAAAAAAAGATATTCGTTAATATTAATATTCATGGATAATTAGAATAATGTTCAGAACCATAACAAGATATATATATATACATATGTAAAAAACAAGTCTGTCAGCACGTGAACGTTAATAATAAATAATGTACATTACGCGGTATTGTCTATACAATAACGCGCCATCTATGTACATATATACAATCTCACCAACTAAGAAACAATATGCACAAACATTTATCGTCAATGAACACACAGAAATAATCGAACGTCAATAAAATATCTCAGGTCCAAACATGAAAAATAACTGATGCGATAGAAGTTCTGAAGAATCAATGAGAGGGATGAAAGATTACACAATACTCTGAAATAGCTTTTTTTACCATACACGACAACAGTTTAAAACGTTGCATGCATTATGCGTATGTACTTATACTAAAGCCATTGCCACAACATTTCACATTGGTGACATATATCTTACTTGGATACCTGCCAATGGGGTGCGTTTTGATAAAATATATCGAAAATTTAAATGATTTTTCAATTTAATATCATGAATTATTCGATTTTGGAATATTTTTCTCAATTTTCATCATTTTGCTACGTATAAATATATTGAGGGGGTGCAAATATAACTAATTTTTCAAGGGACGACTATCATTGATGAAATTCGTAATAAATAACTTACATTAGGATCTTCCCTGATGGTATCCATGGAAATCGATGATGGATTGCCCGGCGTATTCGTAGTCGTATTCCTTGGGATTTGCTCAACATTGGCATTAGGATCATGAAATGAGACACGCTTGATTGATGAGGTTTGGAGTGATCCAACCGGTATATTCGATGCCGTCGAAATGTTTGATCTCAATGCACTCTGCTGAGACATAACTGCGTAACTGGAACCCCTCTCAGGCGGCGGTGGTGCATCATTACTTCCATTCTGCGACGCTGAAGGTGAATCTGGTCCATTAATGATGAGATTGTCTAGCCGCAGCATACCCGGATGCAGTTGTTGCTGCTGCTGATGATGATGTTGGTGGTGTTGCTGAGGTTTGTTTGGTTGATTTTGCTGGTTTTGCTGATGTTGCTGATACAAATGGTGCATTTGTTGTTGATGCAATTGTTGTTGTCGCAAATCATCCTCGCTCTTTGGTTGACTCTCGTCATACTCCATTTGTTTTCGTTTGTATTCCTCTATTCTGCGTTGTTGCTCTTGATCTTCATTAGATTGTTGAGTTTGATTGGTATTATTTTTCACATTGTTTGTCAATTGTCCGATAACAGATGTACCATAAGTTGGTGACATTGTTGATTGTTGATCAATATTGCTCAAAACTTGCATTTGCTGTGAATTTCCACCAGAATTATCACCTTGACCCATGTATATATTTCCGCCTCTCTGTAAACCTTGTTGACTCGTAGCAGTGTGTAATGTGACACTCGTTGATTGTAATTGACTACTAACCGCTTGCGATGGAACTATTCCACGAATAGATTGATTATTCATATTTGTTCTTGATAATGTATTTTGTTGATTCATTTGATTTGTTCGTTCGTGACTAGCTGCCATTCGAAGCAATCCTTGAACACGTTGTGCACTCTCATTATCAATATCATTGCTTTCGTCATCATCATCCTGTTGATTGGCAGCTTCTTCGGCTCGCTTTTGGAAATCCCTTTCCAATTGCAGTGCGCGTAATTGTTCGTCTTGCTGTGGCGTTCTGTGGGGAAGACAACTGAGTTCGGCAATTTGTTGATCGCGCCACAATTTTGCGGCTTCACGTCGCATTGCTTGTTCTTTTTCTCTTTCTTCACGTTGCCATGGATTCGTTGCATTATATTGATATTGCCGTGCTTGTTGTGATGCACCGGGCGCTGGATAGTAACCGCCACGAGGTGGGTCTTGCATGCTTGCGGTATATCTTGAAAAAAGCAAAATTACCAGTCAGTGCTAAGTAGATATTTCATTGATTTTTCATTGGGGAGAGTAATGATTTACTATTGGCGTCTGAAGAAGAGAAGATGCTCTTCTGGAATTCCCCCACGGAAGAAACACTCAATGAATAAACCACTAATATAAGGTGAGGAAATGTTTTTTTTTTGTTACAAATTCATAAATATTCATAAAATCAATCAAATAAGTAAGTGTGACGGGTGATCTGTCCGTCATCAAAAGCATCTTTGAATATGAGCGCAGCAAAATGTAAAGAAATTCAATTTCTATCACAAATTACAGTATAAATCGACTTGATTGTCAAGCAAAACTTTTATAAAATTCCGTGCCTACACCTTTAACCTATGCTAAAACGCACATAAATAAATATCTTCGACACTGAGATTGTTTCTCAAATAAATATCATCCGCATCTAAAAAACGAATTTCCACCATTCCCTCAAATATACAATGGAACTTTCCGAAAGTTTCATGAAGATCTATTGGATTAATATCACTATAGATTTACCTTGAATCAGATTGTTTATTGTACAATGGATGTGTTGAGGTATTGAGCGGCGGTGGTGGTGGACTCTCCCGATAGCCATCTTCAGGTAGGACTGGTCGTGCTGGCAACATATCATTATTGATATCATCGGCTCCATTATGGATATGATTGGAAGCGGTACCTTCATTGTTATACTGTCCATTCTTCATATCAGCTGGGCCATTAGAATATTGTGCAGGGCCACTTTGTGTGCCAAATTGACGATTATGCTCCATTACCAATCGATTCGCGTCTGCTCCATAATCTTTCATCAAATCAATTGTCATTTGACCCGCACGAATCGAATCACCTTTCTTTGGCATGGCAGTGTACTGATTCGAAATTAGTTGCTGTTGCTGCTGTTGATGCTGTTGTTGCTGCTGTTGCTGTTGTTTATTATATTGTCCATATTGCGACTGATTGTATTGAGGGTCTGGATATGCATAGTTTGGCAATACTTGTCGTGCATTATAGCTCGGTGAATTGGGTCCGAGATTTGGTGTCGAACCCACCGGTCTTGGTGGCCTAATTGTGTTTGTCGTTTGAGCTGTTGTAACTGGACGCGCAGTTTGGACATTGTGAACATTTGGACGATATTGATTAATTGACTGTGGTGGATTCGGACCAACAGCTCGTAAGTCACGACGTCTTACTGCTTCTTGCATTTCCTGTAATTTAGCCTCTTGACGGATGATATCTCGCGATGATTGAGATCTCGGTGGTGGACCTTGCATTTGTAATTGATTCGCATTGTATCCTGAATGTTGGCCTTGAACAATATATGCAGACATCGGCCGATCACGTCCCTGATTGACTTCTGTTGTGTGGCGGTTCAACGAATTTTGCGAACCTCTCAAATTTTTTTGCGCATGTAGAGGACTTCTGAAACATTATTGGAAGGAATGGTAAAGAACGAAATAATGAACGAATTATCCACAACATGATAAGATTGACTTTTAACGCAATGAATCAAACGTTTCATTCGTGTTATAAATCAGGGAATATCATTGCATAGGCAGGTGCTTGCATATACATTCAAAAAATCAACCATTTAATTGAAGTGTGCTTTGACCCATCGTTGTGGCACATGATTCAGTGGAATAATTAATTCTTATTACAAGTACGAAACTAGTTTTTCTATGTCGAATGTTCTTCCTTCTTATGAACTATTATGATATACAGAGTAATAATATCGAAGTATAGAATCGCCTAACCTTTCATCTATATTCTGTGGTGGACTTGGTTGCTGTTTCGCCATTGGATCTTGATGCCTATACACACTCAAGTTTTGATAAAACCTTTCGGTTTCGTTACCCTGAATGTTAGCTGGAATGTTTCCATGCATAGGACCGGGCGTCAAATTAGGCGATGATTGTTGTCGACTAACAAGTCCTGATGGGGGCAATGTTCCCATTCGCATTGGATCATGAAGATTGTGACTTGATCTTGAACGCAATGATGTAGCACCATTCATCGCTGGCATTGGCGGTGGTTGAACTGGTGGTGTGACACTATTGCTAGATGAAGCGCGACTGTAGCCAGGATTGAACACTTCATGTTGCGGTTGTTGTTGCTGAGGCTGTGACTGTTTCTCATCTGTCCCTACGTCTGAAATAAATTATCGGTTGCTATAAGTGTGAGTTCAATTACAACTAAAGGCAACTATTTTATGATTAAGAGAGAAATAAACATTTATTAGTCTATGAATGAACCATTGTGTGCAAGGGCACCCCAAGTGTCCTCAAGTTTTACCACTAGAACATACTATCGATAAATTTTTCAGCGGCGAAGAGCACTCTGGAACAATACCACTTCATATCTTATAATTCTGCAGATACCATAAGAAACTCGGCAGAAAACAATAGCTAGCAGGGTAACATATCATATTGTTCGAGAAATTCGTATTTTTTTTCGCATCTCCTTAAACAGTGGGCCTAGCAATCATTTGATAGATTGTCAATTCAAAATGTTTACTGATGCCATCAATGAATGTCGTTACAATTTGTAATATTCTATTGGAGCAACCGCACTGATCATCAATATGTTTATTACTCAAAGCATGGAATGCAAGGGACAAAAAAGTAATGTTACAACATTACTTCGCTTTCGAGAAATAGAAACACCTACTTATGAACAATCGTGTGCTTTTTTTCTCCTCTGTCATTTGATTTTCATCAGTTTCATTTAGGTATGACAATAGATGTTCCATGAAATAATATATAATCTCACTCGAATTCGGTAACAACGAATGAGAAAGTTAAAAAAACCACGATTTTGAAGACATTATTGCTCTAGCCTCCGTGGGGTACTCTCTAACCACATTCATTTAATAATGGGAAAAAAATGATGTAATTCGACGAGGCAATTTTGATTGGAGGTCAAAAGTATGGTCTGTGGAGCAGCTCAGATGATCACACAACCGATTAATCGACGACCCTACATACACTAATTAGGTAAGCTAAAATAAGGCCTTAATTCACACAAACATGTTGGAATACACGAAAATTTCTGAACTCAGTACTTCATTGTGCACAATGGTTCATATATTTCTAAGAATCATGGAATTTCGTTGAATCAACGCTTCATGAAAGAAAGGAGAACATTCTGAAAGTTTCATGATTGTTCTAAATGCTGTTAATCATTTTTTTAGTTAATAAGCTTGAGGGCTTATGGGTTTACTTACTATGAAGGGCTGGGACTGACTTGCTGCTGTGAATTTGATGAGGAGCTGATTCATGTCCAAGTCGTGACGGAAGGTCGCGTTCACTCATGCGGCGTGGTCCTGCTTTAGCACAAGATGCACAAAAATGCAAATAGGGTTAATGCTTGAATCATGCCAAAAGCCGATAATTGCTATACGAAACACAACAATCATGCAAATCGGAATCTGATGGAACGAAAGTTCCTGTTCATTCTAAACTTTCCATATGAATAATGAGAAAGCGAATTTCGAATTAAGTGTACTTTATAAATAAAAATCAGCTTTTTGATCAAGATGCTAATCCACCAATAAATTGAAAATTATATAGGAGATTGAATTGACTTCATACTTCATTCTGTAAACAATATGTGGTCCGCGTAGTTGATCTCTATTTCAACAACTCATCAAAAATGCTGTGACTTTTACATATAAATAATAAATGATGTGTAATGGAAATTATTATCATTGCTATTCGGATAATTATATTCTATCTAAACATTAATGATAAATACAATTATTGCGAATTGAATGAACGAAGCAACAATACCATCAAAATAGATTGGGAATAATGGATTGAAAAATATGAAAATGTTTAAGAAGCACATTAATTGCACGCACTGAGAAACGGTAATAAATAAATAGTGTGTAACGGTAAAACGGTAAGAATCAAAAATATATGATCATAATCAAATTGAATTTGTATAAACTGAACCAGGCAGTGTGCAGACACTACATTAATCGTCCGTTACATAATCTGCCAGCTTACGAAATTTTGTGTCAGCTTGGAGCGGTGGGAAATCACGAAATATCCAATCTCCACGTTCAAATCTTGGTGTGGGCATACGCTCAGATACATCTAGATCGCTCTTCGACAATTTTCGCATTATTAGAGTTTTCTTGCGTATTGGTTTCATAAGTTTCGAATCATTTTTAATTCGTATTGCATCGTGACGATTATCACTGAGATTTCCTTGTCTTTCAATACTATTTGGAGTAGAACTCAAGCATTTCTCACATTTTGTCGAATTGATACAGACATGACATGACGTACTGGTCTCGCCCTGAGGATGATCAACATCATCTTTCACAATTGGTATTCTTTCTAATGATTTGCAGATAATTTTCTTAGTTACTTTTTTTGAACTCTGGGTACGCATTGTAATTTTTTCTCTATTAAGTGCATCAGCACTGCGAGACATTTTTTTAGTACGAATGAATGAATCAGGAAATTTATTTCTTCTACTTCTTAGATTGCTTGCTATATCGTCATTTGATGTTGAATGAGTTCCGTACTCAAGATTTATTGGGCTGAGTGTACGTTCTTGTTTTGATTCGGAATCATTGATTTCTTCTGCTTCATCCGCTACAAGTAAATCTTGTTTATTATTCAGTTCATTATCACTTATAGATATTGTACTGCATATCATGACGTTTCCACTTGGGTACCTGCTAGAATTCAGCGATTGAACGCGAAAGATGTGGGAATTATCACCGTTGGAAATTTCTGGAGCAGAAATGCCTTTTGAGCATGTAGGGAAAATGAAGTATTTTGATGAGTCATCATCAGCGGTCGATGGAACTGATGTTAGTCCTTCATTTGACATGAGATCCTTCAATGACCAGTACTTTTCTAATTTGTTAATTTTACTATCCATTTTTAAATCTGGCATTACATTGAGAGTGCTTGAAATTATTGGTAAGGAGTTCTTTCGAAAATTTTCTAAACGTATTTTACCTCTCATATTCACCGTTGTGAGATAACCTTGTGGCATTATATTGACTTCAGTGCAATGAGCATATTCATTCGATGACTTTGAATTACTTGTGATATCATCATTTAATGCGTCACGGTTGTCAGATTCCATCGTAGGAATGAATAATGGCGCATCGACATTATCCAAATTTGAAAATTCTTTCAATTGTTCGATTATTTCTTTCTGTTCAATTAATGAGAGTTTGGAATCATTTTTTCTTCTTCTCGCCTTTTGCTTGTTCTCTACATCTAAATCGGAATAATAACTCTCCATTTCAACTTCATTTTCAGTTTGAATGTCCAAGAGTATCATGCTCCATTCTTTTTCAGGTGTCGTTGCAGTACATTTATCGGCTTTCCATAGATCTGTTTCAGATTTATATTGTTTGAACGTAGTTTTTTCATGGTTATTCATCTCGCGACACCTGGGCGATGCCATGTCAGGTTCAGAGACAAATTGTCTGGAAGATGCCAACTTCATAGATTTAAATTTGATTAATCCCGCGTCACCGAGTTTGGAAAAATGTTTGGCTAGTGCAGCAACTCTGCCGCAACCTAAGCGCACTTCTTCCGGTGATTTCCAACATTTCCCCGGCAATGAATCTTCACTTGATACATCACTATTTAAACCACTCAAATCCAAATTGAGTTCGGGCATTATCGTATGCATTTTTGGAGTTGGAACTGCCGTCTCATTTGATATTTGCTCTTCATTAGTGCTATCACTCAAGAACGCTTCGTCATTCTCTTCGACTAAATTTTCATCTGTTACTGTTTGTGCAATTATCGTTTCGTCACCTAGTACCACAACTTCTTCAACTTCATTACTGCCACACAATTCGTGCGCATCACACTTGGCTACAGGACTACGACAACAACAGTGAAAAATTATATTTTTACATCCGTTAACACAATTATCGCCATCATTAACTGATTTAGGATTCGTTGTACTATTAACATCACACCCAAAATCTCCAATTCTTAGACTTGCTTGATTTGTTTGAATATAATTCGATTTGTCACCGTCAGGGATTAATCGTTTCGATTCATCAAGCTCTTTTGTACCATCGTCAGTTTGATCAATGTATGGAATAGCAGATTCATTGAGTGAAAATCCTGCTTGTGACAAATCCATATTTTCACCTTTAATATCAACTTCAAGACTATCATGAGAATTAGTGCTTAGAGGAAGAGTTATTTCCGCATCATCTATATCGTTATAATTGTAATGTGGAACGGCCATGGTTTGAACGCTATGACTTCTGACAGGGGGTGGAGGTGGTGGAGGGTATGGTGGATAACGTTCAATGCGACTCGGAATTGTTAGATATAGACTGGGCTCATGAATAATAGGGATAGGTCTATTATTGATTGCGTAATTATTTGTTGGTCGTTGACATTCTTCATCAAATGGTGACTCGTCAATAGGATACATCGTTAGGCAAGAATTGCCGACGATTGGACAACTCGTAATATCGGGTTGTATCATCAAACCCAAATTCGACTGATGCGTACCAATGCTTGAGGATTTGTATGAATGACGAGGAGATTCATGGTAATTAAAATACGCGGATTTTGAAGTTGTTAATTGATGAGAAACTGTCGCACCTGGTTGTAAGTGTTGTGAGGCACTATCCCAATCTACCAGACGTTCTTGATACCCCAGTGTTTGTTTGGGCATTGATAATAAATTGCCCATCGAATGTGAAGTTGATGGTTGTGCCATGTCTCCTAATCGTGGTGGTTCTAATTGTTCCGACTTTGGTCGGGTCTTATGAGCTGCTTGAGATAAATTAGTTAAGCATTAGTATAAGCGATGGATTATAATTTAATAGGCAAAGCAAAAAGTGATTGTGGACTATCACGCTTTCATTTTTTTTTTTTTTTCCGTTATATTCAACCGTTAGATGCCACGCCGGTTAGGATTTTGTTAAATGTCACACAGTATCCTACGTAATTTTCCGCGACTTTGATTGCGGATATTTCCCAATCTAACTAGCGAACTTACATCGTTGAAGAAATTGATATTCAGCTGAACAGCGAGCAGCTATCGAATCGCCCCACAATGAACTACTGATTATAATGTTTCTTCACCGGAAGGTTTCATTGAATAGTGTGTTCGAGAATTTTCATGTGCATCGAAAGAAATTGATGTTTATAATGAATAGTGTGACAGGCAAGTATTAAAGAAATTTTATACAGAAGAATGAGACATTTAATGACATGAGGTCGATGTGAATTAGTTTATTAAAACCGGCTGATTTTGTTCAAATTATTATTCGATATACTAACATAACCGGAAAGGTTGACCCGGAATTAATATATCGAATAATCATTTTCAACTTACCTCTTGTCATAACAGGTGATGGTTGAGATAGAAGGGTGGCCAATCCATGATATATGGCACCCTGCTTCGCAACTTCTAGCATTACAATTGGCCCGGTTCGGATCAAATACTCTGCGGCTCTAAAAAATAATTGTTCAAGATGTTAATTATATCGTTGAGTTTATAGATGAAGATGAATCAGTCATCGTGATTATTCACTCACTTCTCTTGGGTAATTCCAACTAAACTTTGTCCATCGACTTTGAGTAGCTGATCGCCGGCTGTCAATCGTCCGTCCTGACAAAAATAGTTCAACGTGAATCACTACTGCATTTTTCTTCAAGAAAAAACTAATGTAGTAATACTTACAGCATCAGCAGCTCCGCCGGCAACTACACTCTTTATGTAAATACCCAAACGGTCTTGTCCGGCGCCCTGCACACATTGATAAGAAAATTATCATATTAGGTGAATGAAACAATTCGAAATTAAAGATCTCATGAGACACCCATCCGAAAATTTTGATTTTTTTATTGACATTCAATGTGCAATATTTACACTAGACTATGAGAATATCGAAGGACTGAACTAAATTCAGAAAAGTAATATCTCAAAAATACTACAGTTTTTCCAGAGAGTATCGAAAAATGTTCAGTTGTATATAATTACACGCGAGTGAAATGAAATCGTTTTGTTGATTAAAACAAAATTGTTGTGGTAAAACTTTCAATCATGACTTTTTGAATTTTCATTTAATCGAAACTTCTGTCTTGAATGTGATTAGAATCTCGACGTATTTCTTCACCAAAGCAGAGAATTGGACATAAAAACTGAATCATTATATTTTCGAGGCTGGTGATGATTTTGTAGAATGTAGAATGTAAACTGCCGAAAATTTATTTTGTAGATGACACAACATGACAGAGATAGATAACTCCACTGATAAGTAATGAATTTTCGTATCAGATAAATAAATAAAATTACTGAATCAATCAAAATTCTTAAATCTTGGAAATATCAACTATGATCCAAGGTCCCTAAATTTTCGCCCCTTGTCGTTATTAAATTAATCGCAAAGTGCTAGAAAAAGTTATCGATATCAATTCAGCGATTGTGGTATCAATCATTAATAATGGACGATTCGTCTGGCTTATTCCCTTGCGCTCTTTATGAATACAAAATATGATTCTTCATCATCGGACTATTGTAGACTATTAATGGTCCCCTATTTATGATGATCGACTCAAAATTGGCGTTTTCCTCTTCAATCAAAAAAATTCATCGTATTTGATCCATCTACATCAAAAATATTCTATTCTCGTATATCAATCCCACAGACGCGTGCTGGGTTATATAGCATTCCAACTGCGAATTCAAAGTTGTTAACAGACCGTATTAGAAGTTCAAATTTGGATGAACATGCTTTCTATCATCAAAAAGAGAATTTTTCTTATTTTGAATGTGAGCAAACAAGTCAATATATTAATAATCACCTTAGCCGCGACGATGCTCAATCCCATTCCATTCGTCGATTTGTGTAATTTGATCATTTGAATTTCTGCTTGGCCGTGATTCGGCCCCATATGACCAGAATAACCACCTGATCGATTGCTCATAGCACTCGGACTCCGGAACTAATTAACAATTGAATAAAAATTATATTCCAAATATTTCTTCAGATATGCATTTAATAATGGATTTGAAGCGGATAGGAATATAACTCACATTATTATGATGATCGATCATATATATTGTCCAATAACCACTGCTTGTTAATTGCGGTGCCATTCGACAAAGGCCGTCGCGTTGGAGTGGCGCGAGGAATTCACCAAGACCCGGTGGTACACCTCTAATAACCTCGCAACTATATCCATCTTCAGGTAATAGGAGCGTCAGTGCCAATGTCACTTCCTCCTCTAATCGAATTTCTCTTCCATCGGCACGTGCAAGCGTATCTGCGACACTTTCAGCCACCCTTACGACATTTTCAATCAGCTCTGCCGGTAATCGCGGCTCATCCGCCGCCGGTTGATATTTTTGCAACAATGCTCGCACTTGTAATGAATTCAATTTGAAACATGTTGAGCTAAGTGTTGCAAGCTCTTCAGCATTGTATTTTGGTGCTTGGAGTAAGTGTGTCGCTTGCATTATTGTTGCTAGATGACACTGACTCGCAAGCTCAAGTCCCTGCCTCTCAGCCCAAGTCTCAAGTGCATTAAGACGAGCTTTCAGCCTGCGGCCAAACCATCTAACACAAAGGTTCCCGTTTGATACAAGAGCATTGAAAGCCGTGGCATTTATTGCATGGAATAAGTGACTAAACAATTGAATGGTCAAAGCTGCGTTAACACGACATCTCCTGAGAAGAGCCATAGTATTTGAAAATATCTGCAAAACGCCAGCTTCTTTTGCAGGCTCGTCTGCGTCTGCCATGAATTGTGACATGGCGGGTGCAAGTTCGAGTGATACACAACGTACAAGAGATTCGAATGCTGTCTGAACGGCATCTGCTAATATATCTTGAGCACGCGTTGAGAATGCACCAACATGGCGATCGCTTTTCAGCATATGTAATAGCTCAGATCCATTAGCTAACCAAAGAGCTAATGATGAAGCATCCATGTATCGCTCTTGTATTACACGTTGAATCATTGTGGCAACATTAGCCAACATCACTGTCAATCTATGCGCTCTTTCCGTTGGCTGCAATTCTGGTCTGTAGTGTGTACTCGCGCGATATCTTGCAGCGAGATAAAGTGTATATGTTGGTGCGAGTTTAAATTGTGGTGCTGATGGTTCAACGTCAGTTATGACGGCGTGCAGAAATGCTTCCTCCGTTTCTTCCAGAAATTCAAGAACTGCCGGTAATATTGGATCTGTGCCTCTCGATTGACGGTCGAATTGTTGCGATAACCTGGAGATAAAAATTTTATGTTTTCATTGATGGGAAACCCAATGAGGATTCATATTTGGCTTTCGTCAGGTTGTTTACATTTTGCTCACAGTTTTCATTGTCCTCGATAAAGACAAAGATGAATTATGAAATCTGATTGCATCAAGTGCGTGATCAAAAAGTTAACCTGCGAATTTTCATTTGAAAAGTCGTATTTGAAAATATAATGCCTGTTACTACGCTCTTATCCATTTTGTATATTCAACCATTTTGTGGATATTATAATTGCAACTATGATTTGATGTCAGCAACCACAAAAGATGAACTTACCATTAGATCATACGAAATAAAAAAGAGAGACGACTTGAATAAGATTTATTCTCTATATCGAAAACGTTCCTGACGTATTGAACGTAATGAAATTACGTAACTAGACTATCGTCCGTACATTACATCATTCCATACCGTTGAATACCATAAATATTAACAAGCAATATCGAACCAAGCACAAAGTTGAAATAAAATAACAAACATGTATAACGTCATACCTATTGCCATCTCGACTGCTTGTGAGACTTGCGGTTTCAACATTTCCATCTAAATCAAATGTCGTTTCATAATTGTGAGTGCCCTCGGGAGGGTGTGCAATATGTGTACCACTTCTGGGACTTGCTGCAGCTTGGGACTTAGTTGGACTAGGTGGAATAGAACCTTGCCCATCGTTCGGTGTACCTGACTCTGACCTGTATTTTTCTGAGTTGATATCTTGATGACTGTTAGTGTCTGGTGAACGTCTATGCAACGGGTCACGTGCACAACAAAGCAGTCACAAATAATGGATAAGTAATATGTGAGAAAATAAAATAAACAAAGCAAAATATAAAAATAAAATATACAAAGTAAAATTTAAAAATAAAGCTCAAAAAAATAAGAAAATAAACTAGTGAATAATTATACAATTGAATAAATAAGCCAAACTACAATCTCTAAATAAACATCTAAGAGAGTATATACGTTATTTAATTAGATTCTTTGATTCTTTAAATGTATATAGTCATACAGAAAAAAAATTAGGCACAACAACAGAATATGTATTACATTACCTGTCGTATGCATAGTCAATTTGTCTATTGGAATCGTGGCGTTGTCTGATTCTATCTTCCGGCGCTGGGTCGATGAACCGGAATGTGTGCATTCGTCCAAATTTAATAATGGCCCCATTCTATTATCAAATAAATGAAAAAAAAAATTAATAAATATTCAACTCTAATAATGTGCAAACTTCTATATGATTTCGTGAACTGCATGAACAAATTCCATGGTCATGAAAATCGAATGATAAATAATTTCAATGTACTCGTGTAAAATATTCTTTCAAGAGACACTTTATATTTAACTTGGCAATGCCGAGTGAGCGAAATTTTTTCGTCGCGACTCGAAACTTGAGAATTTATTTATGGACTCGATGGTATTTCTACCACCATTTCACATCTTTTTGTTTAGATTCACCAAATTTGGTTTACAAATTTTCTGTTATTTTCTGGTGTTTTTACCTGAAGTATGGTAGTCTGATGTATTCTTTGATTATTGACATAAGTGTGGGCGTCTCTCGAGCAGGGCGTCAGTGTCACGATATTTTCAGTGAATGCAATTACACAATGACGTGGCATTACGGTAGGTCCAGCCAATGTGAGTGTCTGTGCCTGAACAGCCTGAGTACCAATTGGTCTTTCTGAACCAACTTCAGTAACATTTGGCTGGAGTCGATGTCGCACACCTGATCCATTTGGAATATCTGTGCCATCAGAATTCAGCTCCAACAGAAATGGCAATCTCTCATCTTCATATCTGTGATCTGGATCACTCCATTTTCCTGCTGGTTTCTTTTTTCTTTTTCGCGGCACATAGTCCGCTGGTCTTCTCCTCACATGGAACATTATTGAACCTGTAACACGAGAAAAAAGAAATTGTCAAAGGTCATGTATGCAGTCATTGATGTGTGCATTCTTATATAAATATTTAGTTTGTTGCCAACTTTGGCACAAAATTTGTCAGGAGGTTTATGATCTAAAATTTTCCAATCGCGAATCTACAAAACGGTCACGTATAAACTTGGTAAACAAAATGATGCATAGAATTCTGGAATTTCATAGTTCACATTTCGATCCGGGTGTTTAAATATACACCTGAAATCCTGACAATTCTTTTACTTCTTTCACTCGGCTATGACTTAATTTTCCATCAGAAAATCCCCACTGCTGCGCTTTATTGACATACAGTCTCATTTATTCGCTTTTCGTAGAATGATCGTTGATGATTTCTGAAGTCAATCAGTTTGAGTCTCTTAGTTAGGTTTTAAAAGCAGTAAAATTAGAATGAAAACAAATGTCAAACTATTTTTCGTTACTGATTATGTTTTCATTACATTTCTTATGAAATAACAACCTTATTTCCAAAATAATATTCATTTACGCAGTCATGAGAGAAGAAACTGAAATTGGTTCTGTCTTCCTTCTCCCACATTTATTGATGTGATATGTACGCAAACATATGACAACAATTACACACAGCTTCAATTGTCTTGAGGAACACAAAATTGTCAACAACAATATTCAGACTGAAGTATCGAGATATAAATAAATTTAGTACTTTAAATATTTTCCTGATATTTCAGGTCCAACAAACTTGTTTATGTGCAATATAAATAAAGTCATGAAACTGTTAATACACAAGTGAAATTTTTTACAACGACCGGAAAAATGATATCGAAAAACGAAACAAGATAAAAATAGTGAAAGGTCAAGCGTATGTATATGAGGAATGATAGAGTAGATAAAAAAAAGAAATGTTGATATTTTTCACAAAGTATTAAGACAGGGAGTATTTTTTAGCATAAGAAAACTCTCGTGAAGGGGTTGTATTTGTTCTTGTCGAATGATAATAGGAAATGCACGAGATTGCAGTCGCCTAATGACTGTACTTGCAAAGGTCGAGCATTAAAATTAGATACGCTCTCATAAGTAACTTGACTGCATTATTTAACTTATTGTTTAGCTGTAATGATTATTGACGACTCACCCGTGTTATCCGCCTGAATGCAACTACTTTTCATATATTATTCGTGGTGCTTGAGTACGCTAATGATAAACTGTTGCTCTATGCCATCCACCCGGAAGTAGATTGATGATACACGAGGCAGAACACGTTTGACATTACAAGCGCAGACGTTTAAAGTTATTGAACTCTATATACGTGATTCTAATATTGAATTCAGTTTCATTCAGTATTTATTTGTACGGAACAAGTTCTAATGGGAATGGACTAATTGCATTCAATTCGGCATCTATACTTGAGGTGTTTAACAGTTTAGTTTTCTATAATTATTTTATTTATATTGATTCAAAATTAGATCGGATATGAATCAGATCCAATTTGGATCAGATATTTCATCTTCGTTGAATAGCTTCGTGAGTATTCAGATGATTTTGTAATGCGAATTTGCATCATTTAAGACAAATTGACGTCTCATCGCTTCTTATTCATATCGAATGAATATTAAATAATGAACATGATAGGTATGGGAATGTGAGAAGTTTCACATTCACATTTTAGTTGTCTTCGATCATTAATCAAAGCTTCAATGGGCTTCAAATTGAATGATGAAGTTGTATCTGCTTCCCCGCTGTCGTATATTGGCCGCACATTTTTCACAAACTGAAAGCCACTCTGATAGCTGACATACAATTTGCAATTTTTGAGATACTGTGGGAGCAAACTTGATTGATATTTTATGTTTTATAGAAAGGATAATTTTTAATCCATTTATTGAAACTATCATGACAATTTGCGAATAAATCTATCATTAAATATTGTTTCATCATATATGGAAAAGCAAATCATCCAGAAGACATTGATAGATTGATTTTATAGTGATCACACCCGGAAACAAATGAAAGAAAATTCCTCAACCAAATGACTCTTTTTCTTAAATTTAATCTATCTCTGGATATAAATATCTGATCAGAAATATTTTGTTATTGCTCTCAATCAGAATTCGTTCTCACTTTGTGAAATTCCCTGTCCCTACACTTGAACTCTATTAATTTAATGGGCTTCATATATTGTCAAGAGTGCTTGAGAAAAAAACATAATTCTAATTCATGTAAAACATTGTCAAGAAGCGAAAGTATTTGCTTTTCTTCGGAACCAAATATCAGAGTTGAATGATTTATTTCTGAGATAATATAACTGAGTTTCATATAAACAGATTACATAAAAAATGAACGTCACAAACATGCATACAAATGATAACTCAATAGAATGCAACTGTGATAAATTTACCGCAACAATTGATTCTATCCTTCCACCCCATTTTGTAGCTGTAGACAATTGGTAGACACAGTAAATGACGGATGTGTCAATTATTTTACTTGGCAGTTCGAATATTGTTCCATCGACTGAGAGAAAACTATATTCACTATATCTCAACACAACCTGTGTTTAACCATCGATCGATTCCGTGACGCGAATGACACATGGAGAGCAATAGCTATGCATGGAATCGCGGTGGAAGAGAAGAACATACTAAAAATATAATAGAATACGATCGTGGGGAAAAGCAGGAGGGACCGAAAAGAATAAGGAGTGGCATAATGACAGCCGTCTTCGCACACAGTGTTTGCATTCACCAATGTTTTTTTTTATATCCCGCATTTCAAACTACGGCACTATAATAAGATTTCGATAATTCATATTGTTTATCTTCCTAACCATCCACTTAAAAACAATATACCTTGAAACGTCATCGGTTTATCACTGATTCAATTAATTATTTTTATCCTATTCTTTAAATACATCTTATCTTACGTTTAATGAGAGAAGAAAATTCCATCGATGTTTGTATTCTTCACGAAGATTTGATATTTTCGTCAATTGTCAACATATGTAAACTTGATTAACTTGGCGGATTTTATAATGTTGAAAATCATTGAAAGATTGAATGTGTGAAAATGTTTTTTGTATTGCACATTGAACTTGAGAACGTTTTCTAAGACAAACAGTATGTTCTCCGGATGGGCTTTACTCGAGTATGAGAAGCGTAGTTTGATCTTGGTAGGGCGCAACCCCAGGATATCCAAGCGCAACTCTAGCGTGACGTACGCCATGTGACTCTTACTAATGTATAGTTTCTATTGCGTTAAATACATGGGATCAGTGGTGAGTACAAACGTGCAGGTGCATTTATACATGCAATATATGTGCGAGCAGACGTTTGGTTAGAGTGTGGTGGATTGTGTAAATATATTTTCGACAAATGGGAGAGGGTATCGAGAAACACCGCCGAGAGGCTCACCGGAAATTTATGTGTATTGATATATTTGAAATATTTTCTGTGCTTGGTATTGCGTAGTCTATAATGTTTTTATAGTACGTGAAATTTCAGAAACTCAACTTATTTTATCAGGATGAAGTTTTTTCCTTGAGTCGAAGCACTTAATAAACAAACTGACTCTGAAAGAATTTTTATTTATTGTGAGTGGAAAGATTTGAATCTAAATCTCGAGAATTTACTTCAATTTGATATTCTGAATTGAATTAATTGATAATGAGAGAGGTTCCAAGAATTTTTGTTTGTATTTTACTTCATTGACGATAAAATGTAGATCCTGAGAAAAAATGTCCATGTTGATAGAGATCATTTGAATTCATCATAATGAATTCGATAAAATTATTAATGTCGTTGTGGAATGGTTGAAATGTTGCGCGATTTAATGTCGAGGGGAATGACGAGATATTTTTTAAATATTTTTATTTCAATATAATCCTCTTTTTTATTATCTTCAAATTAATTTCTAAATTTTGTCAGTTTGGTCATGTCAGAACTTCACTTTTCTACATGGATTGTTATCAAACTTATATGACATTTTGTATCTGATCAAAACCTCTTGAATTGAAGTTAATTTCTTCCTCTCGCAGTCAAGCTGAGAACAATGGCGCGAATCTTGATGAATATTTCCGTATAACTTCTTCTTATGAAAACGGTGCGGGAAAAGTGATAAATCTTAATGGCCGTGAAATGAGATGATTTTCATCAATTCTTGAGAATGCTCTCCAATTTTGTGAGATTTTGATGAGTATCACTTGCCTAATTGGAGCCTTTCATTTTTTAATGTCCAATTTCTAGACCGTTTTGAAAATATATAAAACAATATTCTTTGTAAATTCACAGGATGTGGGTCATCTGACAACGGAACATCTAACAAAAAGGATTCAAATTGGATACAGAAGAACCAAAAAAATTCTATTGTTGATATCCAATAAGTAACTTGATACCGAATATTCTTCGATCACAGCAAAAATTAATAATTAATTTTGGTTTCTCATTCGTTAATCATATTTTTCTCGATTTTCTAATGTATTATTTTCATTTATTTATTTATTTTTTTCAATCAGTCGATTCACAATATCTCACTCACATTAATAAAAGGGTCAAAACTACTTTTTAAACTCCGTGATCAAATCTCTGTATTTTTTCTGTGGTCTTTCAAACAAAAGAATAGAAATGATCATAATGATCAAGTCATTTGACATTTCGGGAATTAAAACGTCGGTTTTCTGTACGATAACTATCAGCATTCTCATCATGATATCCGAAGCACAAGTAATGAATTTTATTAATAAAGTGCTTTATAATCAGTCTGGAAACGGACCGAAACGACTACCTTTATATAAATGTAAAAAAGTCTGGTACAAGGTATCTGATTCAACAAAATATGTATGACATTATATTTAGTACAAATTCAATTACCATTATATAAATAAACCCACATTGAATGAATAACAAAGTTATTCGCTCGCCAACTGTAACATGATGTCAACTGTACTTTATAGAACTCAGCATATTACAATGCGCTCACATATAGACACATAACTAAACACAAGGAAACTTTCATGATATTCTGAAACTTCACGTTCCCTAGGTGTCTGTGTGGTATGACATTTCCAGAATAAAATTATTCACATTGTTCCACTTCAGCAGTTACAATGTCACTTTGCTTATTACTCAAACTGTGATTTTTTTTCTCCCTCAAAATTATTATTCCATAACAATATGAAGAACGAAGATGATATAACATAGTTACTCGTTTCCTTGCAGCTAACTTCGTTCTTCAGAGTATAATAAAAAATAGTAATTCAAAGTACTAATGTTTTTTCTTTTGTGATTTTCAATTACATGAGAAATTGACATGCAAGTAACGAGCGAATCCATAACTTATATTGAATTATTTTCACATTGGGAGGTATCAATTTATTAGCAATTGTTATGATTGCAGAATAGTTTATTTTCCATATAATTAAATATTTGTGTAGGTAAGAAATAATAATCTTTGATTTCTGAGTGATGATTAGAGCCGAATTAGATCTAAAGATTGTGTTGGTTTACGTATAGATGTTGATGAGGTTTATTTATTTCGCAATGTGGAATGTGCAGAACGATTGATGAAATAAAATGTTTAATGATAAAAGAGACTCATTTCTTGTTCAATATTTATAAACACTACCGATTGATGGCGGTGGTAGAAAAATTGATTTGTGAGCCTGGCGAAACCTGGGGAGAATTATTAATAAATTCTTTGTTTGACTTGGTGCCTATACAGTCTGATATCTGATTTCATTTTCTCCATCCTACATTATAAATTGTATATATTACTTCAAATAGATATATTACATATAGATAAGGCAAGAGTTACCAGCACAAGAGTTTATTTTGTAAAATCAAACACTGTATAACTTTCATTTCAATTTCATGTTCCTCTATGTATATGAAATGATAAATACATCAACACATAATGAAAACACGACATATTGAATTCCAATTAAACTAATATTTTCTTCAAGATTCTTTTTTAGCAGTTGCTTCAACGATAGTTTTTGTAGGATTAATAGTCATATTGATGAAATTCATGCAAAGATGTCGATAACTATTCCCATATGAATACAACCGTCATGAAATGTTGAACAAAGCTCTTAAAAATTCAAATCAGGATGAACACAAGTGCATCTTATCACTATGGTAAATAGTCGCAGAAACTATTTCTAAACTAGTCTTATTAACCCCCTTGGACGAATTTCAATTTTCATCAGAGTGCAAAAGACAATTCGCTCGTACACTTCCTAGCTCTGGATCAATTCATAAACAATGATGTGATTGAAGCAACGCAATATATGATAAAACCAGGTAGAAGATATCAGTCGAATCCAAAGCGACGAATTGACTAGTGTAGATCCTTGACTACAATACGAAACCAAATATCAACTGTACGATCATTGAGATGTGCCACACTTATAGCGATATGACTCTGCATTTTTGCAAAATTACATTCGATATGGCTGGAAGATTTCATGAATTTATTAGTTACTATACACATATGACAGATTGATGTTGCAAGATGTTATCAATGATGAATGACTCTAGGCAATGTCAATACAATTATCTCAAATGCACTGACAATTTGCAGGTCGGGCAATTAAGAATGGCGCATTAACATCACGCAGCAAGAGAAGAAGAGAAAAAATGGAACGAAAACAAGTGAAAAAGACAAAGAAATGTAAAGAGTTTTCTGTGAAAGGTTAGCGCACTTGAGAGTCATTGCACCTGTTCTGCTGAGTCGTCCTTCCACGAGGGTCTTAACCGGTGAAATAAAATCACTGCGTGCACTTGCGTGCATCACTTGGCCGCAACTATTATGTGATTATATACAAAGGAGGATCCAAAGTCAGATACGGTATTTTTTTGCAATTACTTGGCTCGTATTATTTTCATATGTATATTCATTTTCCGACATAGTTTTCTTGTCAAGCGTCATTATTAACGTCACTTCTTTTGGAAACGAATATAAATGTAGACGTAATTAGCTGGCGAGATTCCATAGTTTCTGATGAACCAATTACGTAGATTCTCTATAATGAAGGGTAAAAGTGAATCGTATCAAGTGCATCAACACACAATTTAGCTTCACTTTTCTATACAACCAGACAATGTGGGATTGAAGGAGAATTGATACCCCGGCCCTGGCCTCACTGTTGCTTCAAGGGGATTTTCTTTAGTTTCTCATTCAAATGCTTGGTGCGCTCCGTATATTAACAGACTATGAGAGCAATGAAAAAATTTGTGTGTGTACAAAGTGATTGCCATATCTCCAATGTCAGAACGAAAGGGAATAAGAGACAGAGATTGATTAAAATGTTTATTAATGGCAAAGGGCAAACTATACGGCAATAGTATCTACACGAAAAAATGAAATACTCAATTGAGTAAAATATAAAGTATGCGAAATTGAGGTGGTAAAACATTTGTTTAGTTCATGGAAGTTATGAGAAGGAATTCAATTGTTCGAATATATTTAGTTGCATTGTTTTTCGATGACAATGTTCGATAACAAATTTTAATAATGCATAATTGTTCCTTTTTCTCAACATCACTTTGATTATTGTTCAACTAGAAAATGGGTTACGCTGATTTTTTTATCTTCCTTTGCGTGTTCACGTTTTTCCTGGCGATTGAAAAATGAAAGATGAAAATTCAATCAGTTGTTTCGATGAAAAAACTTCTTTCATATTAATTCCAATTGGAACGAGGGAAAATCTTGATCGTTGATTAGTACGTTGAATTCTCGTATATTTCCAGTTTCATTATAAACAAAACTAATACCAATAGCACGAATTTTTAATATATATTCGTGCAATTGTTCGTTTATTTTCCGCAAACTTTGCAGGCAAAATGAACGAATTTCAATGGGTGCATTGGAATAGTGCTGGTACACCTTTCTATTGATTTTATAACTAATAAACAATGCTATTGGGTGAGTCCATGTAAAAACAATTCAAATTGTTTATTATCACCACGTTTGAATGTCGTGGAGAAAATTTTTCGAATAGCATAGTCCTTACAATTATCGAACACAAAGAAATTAAACAAATGGAAAATAAACTCATTTGCATTTTACAGCTGACAATATATAATGATTTGATTCCAATGATGATGAAAATAGAAGCTCATCCAAAAACGACACAAATTTTCGAAATAAACATTTTTCCTGAACTCCAAATCACACTCATTCGAATTTTTTCAACTCGTACCGAAAAAGAATATTGGAGCCCTCGAGGGAAATTTCAAGTTTCATTTTCTGAAGAACTAAAACTTTTGTCGGCAATAAAACAATATAACTATTGTAATCACCCCCGTATTTTGAATAAAAAACAAAAATGAATTCCGACAAACTTAAAAATATCATCTTGCTTTCTTGTTTCATTGTCTTCTTTATTGTTGTGTTTCCATAAACATCATATTTTCCCCAAGACCAGCGAGCACACGACCTTCGTATTGCAGCATTGTGGTTAATTGATATATTACGATCGACACCAAAAAGAAATTTTCAATAATAAAACAAATTAATTCCAATTTGTTTGCTCGTTTCATTATCTACCCTATAATAAAAGTCACCCACCCAATATATTCGAATCCCCATCCTTAAAAATATATATCCATCCACATAGATTGAATCGCAGTGTAACTGTCATTCTGCTACATATTTATGCTCACCCACATGCTAACGAATAAATAAATTAATACTACTCGCCTAGAACTGTATAATGAATTTGATATTTATAGAGATTGCTTTGTGTGGCCTATATCAATCGGAGCTCGGTTGGGTTTATTTTCCCACAACAATTGTCACGCATCCAACCCCCGTATTGCAATATAGTTCTCATTGTTCTCTCTCTCCTATGCACACTTTATATATGCCAATGTCATTTGTGCAACCCTATGTACAGCAAGTCGATTTATATACAGTGACACTCTTGCACGATAGTACCCATCACTATGGTCAAGTACACTCAGCAATGCTTTTTATAGCAACGAATAAAATATAAGTATTCTTGTACATATTTACGTATATGAATTAAAATTTCTAGCATACTGTTTATCGAGTTTGTTTGTTCTAATAGAAGTTCTCGTCAGTAAAGTGTGTTAAATTCACTATATCCACACGAGGGGAGCTTTTGTTGTACTATAACCAATTGAGTTATTCCAATCATAAAATATACAATTTGATTCAAATGCAATTCTTACGGATGACAATTTGAGTTAGTTGCATTATAGCGGTTCAATGGCTATGCATATTTCCTTGTGGAATTTGATATAAAATGTTATTTGAAATTATAGTTGTATTTTCATTTCTAGAATTATGATTGGATTGAAATTATTTTACAATTCCTCTCGAATTCCATTATTGCCTCAACTCTTATGTACGTGACTCGATGCATAGCATTTTTTTTTTTTTTTTAATATTTTTTTTATCTAATATTACTTAGAAGTTATTCCTTAATGACATCCTTGGGGAATATCACAATATGCATGTGAATTTAGATTAGTGTTCAACTATGGTTTTAATTGTCCGAAATCCTCAGGGAATCATGATAATCATGTAAGCTGTTGGTCGTATTATTTTTCAACCTTGAAATGATGCCGAAGATACGGTATTGAGATTATTTTTTTGACGCAAAATTCGAGCTTGGGCAACGGTTACAGATATTGATACTCCCGTAGAAGATATCATAGAGTAACAATCACTAAAGATTTGTATAGACATGAACTCGATCCGTTCATAACTTGTTGAAATATCGCTCGAGCCGCCTTCAAAATCTCGTGTCGTAAGTAAGGATAGCAAATTTTCACAGTCAATTATGTTTTATATATCAATAAATATCGGATCAGTTCTCCATGTGACTTCATTCGATCAACTCATCAAATCTATGGTAACTCTAAAGATATAGAAGCGGACTCGATTATAAATCGCATTTTCAAGAGACTTTCACAAAAGTCTTGCGTCAGAAAACTTTAAATATTTCTCTCTAGTGATATATTTTCTCCTGAATTCGATTTGATCATCCTCAATTTGATGAAAAATTAAGAAAACTCTGAATAATGACATAATCCTATCATGAAATAATCCTGAACCAATGTAGTAAAATATGAATTTTTGTCAGGGAAAATATATGACTGAGATGAGTTGGTGAGAAATGCAGAAGCAAAATAGATCAATAATATTTACCCATAATTCTATAGTTTGATAGATTGGAAAATTATTTGATACCTATATGCATAATGATGCTGGAGAAAATTTTAAACGTTATGAGTAAAGTTATGTTAACGTCAACACACTTCGATACAATTCTCGTATAATCGAATTACGCAATGAATTAATTACACAAAGGAACAACCTCAATCCCCATTAATGATTTACATATTGAAAGTTAGTTGGGAATGAAAGAAAGTTGAATTGAATTCTAGTGGTGGAATAATCGCGAATTCAATCAAATTCCCCAATGTTACATTCACTTACCTAGTAAAATTTCCACTTTCCCATTCCGCCGCGGTTTGAACGACCACAAACCAATCATTTTGAAGTTCAATAGATAAACCCGTGAAAAGCAATATGATCGTCATTCATAAGTAGAAATCACGCACATTTATCTATACATCATAATGGTTTATTGACATTTCAATGTATATTTATATTGCGAAGATAATTCACCTAGAATTTCAATCACAAAACGCGTACAATCATGAATTAAATTCTATGTTGTCGTAAAATTCAATGTTAAACACATTTTACTAATTCCTACAACCTCACATTAGCATTTAATAGTGTATTTTTTTCTTCACTAAATATTTTGAATATATTAAATTATAAATTAACTAAATTAGTTTGTTCAACTATTTTTTTCAGAGTTGAATGACAATTGCTGTATATTATATTGGTAATCATTTCATATTTTCAAGCAAAGTTTGTGAAACGGACGACTAAGTCCGATTTGAACGACCGTTGAAATGAAACTGCATCAGGAAAACTTGCTTATACAGACTATAGTTACACACAAACATATGTAGAAACTCGCCCCTATACGGCGCACGTGAGAATGGCGCAGACGCCGGATACGAGTCTGAGTAAATATAATATCGTATATAAACGTTGTGTGCCTATATAGGAGGCCGTGTTTATCATGTGATAATGTGAACATGGGAGAAAATAAATGATCAAAAGAATGATTAAAAACTAGAATAGAATGGTACTCATTCGATTAATAATTCGTTTCCAGTGAATTGATATTTCAAAAATACTTTTTTTTAAATAAATTTTCGTTCCTTTGCGCTTTTCATTGTCACTGATTTTATCATGCTCTGTTAGCGATTTGAGCACGCGCCACTCGACATAATTAACCACACACAGAGACAACGACTCTTTGATACACTCGCAATATAAAAGAAGAAATTCACAAAGAGACGACGCTTTCATGGCCAATAACACCCGACAGGAAATTGCCCATTGCATGCCATGGTATACATGGAAAAAAAATGAAAAAGAATGAAAAAAAAATTAGGTAAAAAATTGCAATAAACGTAATGATGACGAATCAAATGTTTTCCCTCTGAATGAGTTGGTATCTTTAGCGGAAATGGATACTTAAATGGAGGGTGTAGGATGAATGATTCCTCCTAATGTGTTTTCCCCAAATAGCAATGAAAAATATTGATATTTATAAAAAGTGTGATAACATTAGTCGTAATGTGATCGGGAGAAAATATATGGCGATTCAACGCGTAATAACGATTGCGATTATCTAGAAAGTAGTCGAAATGGATAGTTGGAAGGGAGCCAACACAAATTCTTTATTTACTATCAAGATTGAAACTATTCAGATAATGTAATTATGGTCAGCATTTTGAATTTTTACTCCAGTTTAAATTATGACGCAAACTTATTCACATTCGATGAACCGAAGTTCTTGCGTTTGAAAACTTGCTCACGATTTAAGAGATCATGAACAAATAGTTACAATATTTGCATAGGAATATAATAGTTTCAATTGCGACGTTCTTTATATTCTTTATGAATTTTCATATGAACGTCTTGTTATCGTAACTGTCTCGTCGGTTAATTCCGATGATTTTTGGGGGCAGCAAACGAATTCAATTTACTTTGTGCTTCGAAATGTGTTATCCAATATTATTTTGCTATGTACGTCATTCTGTTTCCAATTTACTGTCTAAATTAGTATTCTCAGCTAGTACATCTTAGCATTATTTTTCTCTACTCGGAAATGCTGGTATTCTTTCCACCGTGCGGACAAAATATAATCGAGGAGAATAACATGAAAATATATAATGGAATGGATATGTTCGCAAGAAAAAATATAAACGAAACCAACATAGCTGAGATAAATATCAAAGGTTCATTCTTTTTATAGTTTTGTGAAAATGTTTGGACAATACCTTTTCCCATTACAATTTTTTCGGATTATATTTTTTCCCATATTTAGAACGAAAACGTTGAAATTACAACATTGATTCAGTAGAAACTTCACATAGTTATTTGACATTCCATTATTCTCCCTTTTATGTGAACCTTTTTTTTTTCTTTTCCATCAAAATTGCAGTTTGATTTTTATTACCGGGAAAGAAGCAATTTTCTCTCAGAATTTTTTTCTGCACATTTACATAGTTGCCTTCCACCTCATTGATCCATCCTTCGGCATTGTTTGGGTGAATTCATATTGTCAGTAAATCATGTTCCGCACGTGAAAATGCAAAGAAAAAAATCATCATTTATTTTTCCTCACTGAATTCATTGAGATAAAAATAATAGAGTCAGAGTTCTGTTCGCCGGATAGTTATGAATATGAATGAATTCATCATTGTGAGAATGTATAGAAGATCAGATAACCAAGAGATGTATATGTATAAATAATACTCGGACAATGTTCCCCTGCTAGTAATCGCTTTCTCATACTGACCATATTCACTTTGAATCACTTACTGACGTGAATAAATATACCGCAGGACCTCATTCTCACTCAATGATTCAAATGCAGATACAAATTAGGATATAGCTCATGGCGAAACCATTTTCTCCTCTCGAAAAACCAAGGAACAGACGGACGATTGATTTTGCGCATTTAATGTCTATCACTATCAGGGAATCTGAGTAAAATGATATCTAATCATTTTGGAATGTATCCCATCGTGTGCGAAATCACCTGTGTAATTTTGCAGAAATAACTCAAATCACCCAGTCATTCTTCATGATTTGAGATGCAGGACGAATTTCATATTACATAGGGATATTCCCATAAATTGTTCATAAGTTACGAGTATTCACATATTTTCTTGATGTTTCCTATGAGGTGGAAAAAATGGGTAAATATCCAGAGTTCAATTCTAACAATGACATTCTGAATAATAACGACGAAGAACAATGAACAGATATTTATGAATGACTGTTTATAAAAGGTTTTCGTTGTAGTTATTGACTCACATCGTTTACCTCCCATTTTCTTTTTTCGGCTTCGTCAATAGTATTCCTACCACATCACTCAGATTATCTGAACTCTCGGGGAATAAAAGCACCAATGTGATCCTTTCTTCCTTATTCTGATTGAAATATTAATAATCTAATCAAACTTGGTATTGAAGTAGCCAGAGAAATTGGGGGCAATTCAGATACAGTTCTCAATAAAATTTGAAATAACTTGTTCTGCATTATATTCGTGATGAATTCATTTGCTTCCCCCGCAACGATCGTGCTAAAGATGTAATTGTCAACACAACTCTATTATTTTAAGTCATTATCAACAAAAATGAAGTGTTATGATGGCCAACCAAAAAAAAATGGTTCGTTTTTCTTTCTCCTTTCCATACTAAAAACGGCGAAAAAAAAATAGGGAAAAGAAATCGAAGAATCTGTCCAGCGTCAAATGGGGATTCCCACTGGAGTAGTCCATATTCTCCCACGTGTAGAATGTCGATTTATACCCGGAAGGGATTCTGATATAATTTTGTTAATCGAATTACTATGAATTACATTCTCCCACTATTTTTACATTATTTTCGATTAGTGAAATTAATGATGAAAATATTTGATCATTGTCAGCAATGACAATTAAAATCATGAAAGAATTTGAGGAAATTTTATTTTTCGATGAGAATCTTTTCTTTAAAGAAATGTTTTTTAAACACACGTGTTCCTCTCGTACCACGAAAAAGGAATGGAAGTATGAATTCACAGGGGAATCTTACAATTCATTCCCCACAGAAACTTTCGATGAATATGCTTGAATTGTGAAAAGCAATAGAAAGTAACACTCATTGGAGATTAAGTTCACTACCATTCTTTTTTTTTTTCAATAATTTGTGATTTTTTTTTTAAATTGAATACATACAAGAGAAGGGAGAGAAGAAATGCTATAGAAAATTTCAGAACGTTGACAAGAATATTCTTAAATTCTTTCTACCAGATTCAAATGAATTCCCATTATAATATCAAATAGAGAACGGCTTCGTTATTTTTTTATTCGTTTTACAGTCCCATATGTTTTTCATATGGGCTTGTGGAAGCCCTCTAATTTTAGATTGTCTCCAGTCCGAACTTTCAATTTGAATCCGAAAATCCTCTTGCCCAACTCCTCTTCCTTCAAGTACTTTAATCCTCTAAACGACTTCGGAAATTCGGCATTAACTTTCGATATAGTTATTATTCTCCTACACTAACATGAATATTATTCATGATTTATGTAGCTCCCGCACACCAAAGTGCTGAATTCCCTCCAATTCTTTAAAAAAAATATTCTCCCCAGCACTTTCGTGTAAAAGCCTTCATAATCTTACTAAAAAAACTCATCAATGATTTTCACATACCAACGCACAGAATTTTATTCAGAATATAAATAATGGAAAAAGCATTTTAAACTCATTCCGTTTTTTTTGTTTTCCTGCTTTTAAAATGCAACAATATGTGTTGATGTTGAAGATCCCTAACAAGTAGTACTCGACGAACAGTACATAGAGTATATGAGGAGCTTTCACGAGAAAGCTCGATTTTGTCCTACCAGATGACAGCACATTCTCTGCTATTGTGGTTTCCCTAAAATTGAATACAATTTATCGTCTACCGGAGACAAAGGTTCACTGAGATGATAAAAATTCACTGCATGTACTGTCTATGACTAAAATATAAATATGAAAGATCTGAGAAAAATTTGAATGAAATGAAAATCAAATCTCCGATCTAATGATAAATCTATTACGATAATATTTTTTATGACTCTAAATAATACTCTATGAGAAGATAGAAAAAGAAAAAGATCACGAAATTATCTATTTCATTGTTGTATTTTCCATTCACATGGATTGTACAATGACAACAGAATTAACGGGTGCAAAGAGACGAGTCATTCATTTCTGTTGTAAAAATAACTTTGGGTACGTCATATCAAATCATTCTTACATTATATAGACATTTACTGGCATTTTTATCATCACTCAATCTATTCCCTTATCTATTGTCACAATCACAATTCTAGAATATAGGTGAAGCACGTGCTATAACTTTTCCTGTTCATTGTGAATGTCAATGCCCGAGATGCTCAGCATGACGTCAACAAAACTGTACGGTATAATTATTTGTGAAATGACCTATTTTTTTTCTTCCTCGTTTTTGTTTTCTCTTCCAATTTTCTTCATTTTTTTTTTTTTTTGCGATAAGAATAGATTCAATAGTTAATAGAATTGTCTTCAACGAACGTATAGCTTAATTACCAGAACTTCTATTATTTATTTTCATTTATTTCAACTTTTAAAGTTGTGAATTGTAATTTAATGAGTATTGATTCAGCGCAATGTATTTCATGTTGTGATATCAATCGGGCTGTTATGCAACGTGATGCAACCATTATTGAGAGGTCAACAGTTCGAAAGAACTAGGGAAATCGATTTTCTGAAAGGAGTAATTCGTGGAGAATTCTGACATCTTTTTATCAATTTGCTCAAGTTTACAATTTTTCCCTGCATCGAATTTCCCCGAGAATCACTCGACATTCTGCAACACTTCTATTCACCTTTAATTAACTTTCAATATTTTTTTTTTGAGTATTATATGTGAGAGAACCGCCAGTATTAGACTTATCCTTGAAGAAATGTTAAATGTGTAGTTGCATGTTCTCCAGGAATAATCTCAACGATATTTTTAAGCCTGACTACTCAGATCGAACAAAGTCCTTAACCCTCTACAATTAACGAAAATAGATTTCCGTAAAATCATTAACCATTCGAAGAAGAAGGTGAAATTGACTTCATCTTTATATGAGTATGAACGCAAAAATCCGTCGCAATATTTGTTGTATACCACAGAATTATTATTTCAGTTTCAACGAAAATCTAAATAATTAGCCGCTAATATTGCATGAAAAATTTGGGCTATTTAGGAAACTCTTCAATCATATGTGACATCCTATTAAATTATGCAGACCAGAACGCTCCAATTAGCACCCAACTTTCTATAATTATACCTGTAAGAAATTTTTGCGCCAGAATTTTTTTAATGTAAACATCCATAATTTCATCTATACGAACAACGTTCCATCTCTGCGAATAATATCATACTGCTATAATTTTCGGAATTCCAGTACAAAAGCATTTTGAACATTCCAGATACTTCTGTTCAACATCTTTTCAAAATAGATTCTTGAAAATTGTGGCGGCATTTTTGAAAAACCGCATCGAGGAATAGAAATTTATGTAATCAAACCCGAATTTTTGGTAGTTCATGTTGAAATTTGAACATGAAACTTCCGAACACTTTTTTCTAGTGATAAAGAAATAAAATAAAGACTGCAGTCATAACTTGTTTAGAACTTTCAATAGACCAGACATGTACGTGCGTTGATGTACGCCTACACTACTTTTGCTTAAGCGACCATAAATAAATATCAAGATAGAAACTGAAGAGCAATTGGATTAGAGTGAACATACATGACCGAGTACGTTGATGAGCAATCAAAATGGTGGGAAATTAAATTCAAATTTTTTTTTCTTTATGGAGGAGCAAGATCGTTCTTAGATGAACAATAAAATTATTCATTACAAAAGTCTTTACTTTATTAACTATGAATGTTTTATGGTGTCGAATGTAAATTTTCATTACACCAAACTACCGTTGGTGTTGATTAATAAACACAATTACGCATAAATACGACTTCTTAATGAAGAGTGAATCATGTATAACGATCGAAAATACCCTCAAGTGTATTGGAGTGCATATGAGTGGAATGATCTATCGGTGCATAATAACTAGTTGTAGTTGGCCAATGTTAGATGTATTTTTAGAAATGGGAGCATATATGACTTTTAAATTGAGGACGTAACCATGTGTAAGTACGATAAGCACAATACGCGTTCTGCCTATTGATTTTGAACATTTCCATTCAATAATTATACCACTGATGATTATCAACTCGCTTTTTTTCCACTTATTTCAATAGTTTTTTTATTTTCTTCGCCAACTTTTGTATGATAATTTTCCTACATCTCCGAATATCTGGAACAATAATACGATCATTTTGAGAGAGCTTCCTCATGCTGAGCACCCGGTAACAAGTCATTTTTATTCCAACTTTTTTCTTTCTTCCGTAAAAAAGATAATACAAGTTAGTCCCCTTCAAGATATTTTCATTCGCCTTCCAGTGATGAATGTACAAAAATCAGCGCATAAAAGTAATCTATGTGAAAGCCTCCATCGCACTCAGATTTTGCGTAGATGAAATACTTATGGTCGGACGGTTGATATGATTACACTCTTTGTTAGCATTTCAAAAGAAGAATTCCAATTTTTATAATGAAAAACGTCATTTCATTGTTATAAGCGGAGACTAAAGTAGTACTCTCGTTCACCGATCATCTTCTCCAATTATGATTTTTCGAATTAATTTCATCGTCAGATATTGCAATCACAGATTGAAAGACAATTAAATTTTGTCCAAGTCGAATCTGTGACTATAATGATAAATTATCTGAATAATAATTATGACATCCTACACTGGAAGGAAGATGTATTTGTTATTAGTTGATTAGATCAAACGTTAGCGAATAATAAAGTCGATTATGTCACAATAGATATTTGGTTGCCACCAAATCATACCATCAATTACATTGAAATACGCACATATCACTAGTTGATATATTCCTGCTTTGATGGGATTTTCCGTAACTACTATGAATCATCTAAATATGTATTTGCTTCAATCGGCAAGTGTAAATTCATTGGAATTTCCATAAGTTCAAAACGAGAATGTCTATGCATAATAATCAAAAATGTTTCTATTAATAGGTAACAGATATATATTCGTCATGAAGATTGATCGAATTAACAAAAATTGATTACGATCACATGAAAAAGCTAATTTATTGGTCGGAAATAGAAATACATGTAATAAATACATGCAACAAATTTTGTTGTTTCAAACAATTATCGGTAGTGAATTTGTGAAAACTATAATTGAAGCCGACTGAAAATGTTATAAAATTTTTGTGGATAAAACAAATCACTGAATGTCAACGTAAAACTCCGTATGTTTCAATCGAACACGACATATTAAAAGTGAATACATCTTTTTTTGAAACAGAATATTGCAATATTCACTCTATTTGATGCAGGTATATTTATACATGAACTTGCATTAAATATAATGTCTCAACAACATTATTTATTTGTGAGCAATGTGATGATGTACAGTGATAATTGAATTCACAACTGTATATATTGATAAGCTATAAATTCTACCATCAGCATGTTGTCTATGGTACCCCCAACATTATTGGAATATCAGCCATAAAAGAACTGTCTCTCCAATATATGATGCACCTATTTACAAATCAAATGCGGCTTCACGGGAGTCAATCGATCTGTCAGTTTGTACAATATTATGTCGGGTAATTTGGTGTGGAAAAAAAATTGGAAGGAAAAACTCGTTGAAAAACTAGCATTCGTTGACATTTGCTGCCAGGACTATAAATCTCATCAACTCGCACGTTCCTCAATTTGTCAGATAAATTTTTCCATCAACTTGATCTAGAAAAATAATCGACGATCCAATATAGAATATGATGATATTAAGCCCAACTATCAGACGAATTGAATCATTAACTACAGGAAATTGAAAAATTCTATATTGCCGCGGAGACTTTTCAATCTTCGTACTTTTCTTCACTATCATTTGATTATTTTTTTTCTTTTTTTTTCTCCAATTTCCGTCATTCTGCAATCAATATTCCAAATATCATGAACCACATCTTTTTTTGTTTGTTATTCAATAAATCTTCAAATGAATGTGGACCCTTGAAATTCACTACACGAAATGGATTGACCCACAATTATGTTGTATTCCATGGAATGATAATATTTGAAAAATCGATACTATTGAAATCATATCTCATGAATATTTCTCATTTCTTCTTCATGAAAACTTTATTCTCAAATTTTGCGGTATTCGCTCAACCCTTCGTATTATTTCTTAACTAAATGTGATTATTGTCAAATATCTCCGTCACCATTCTCCTAATGTTCAATCGATTCATTGATATATTAGTAACTGGATTGAATATTAAGTGAATTCAGAAAGTCATAATTTCTGAGTGACATCATGCATTGATTGATTCATCAAGTAATTATGAACACTGATGGAGAAATGTGATGAAAAGAATACAAATATAACTCACGATTTTTATCACAAAGAAAATTGATTGTTTGTGACAGTGCACAAATACAATAGTGTAAAATTGTAGATTAAATAGAAGGGAACTGAAATATCATATATCATTGAAGGCGTAGTAGGATTTATCGATTGGAACAAGCAACGAAGAAGGAACCTACTCTGTTACTGTGGCTCCCTCGCAATTCCAATGTGCGATGTATTCTATCGACTCAAACGCTTGGCTGACACGTATTCGTGTGAACAATGTAGGCCAAAAAAATGTATCTTAATATATCTATACATTTATTTATATATAATGGACATGGTGACGAGAACCGTAGCGATAACCTTTAGCGCATTTCCTGTATGTTTAACTGGAGCGAGGGCGAAAGTGCATTCTTCTTTATACATTTGAATGGATTAATCTCAATTCAATGGATAAATCCTACTCGTCTCACCATTTTCACATTCAATTAGTGTTTTCAATCGAAAGAAACGATTTTGAATCACATTATTCATATGAAAAGGTCCATAAATGCGGAAATTGAATTTTTCTTGGTGGATGATCAGATGACATTGCTCATTTCTCACTAGACACCTTTTATGGATGAAAGAAAATACTATAAAATGTAATATTATATTTGTTTTGTTTTTATTTTGCCAGACTTATCACATGGAAATAATATTTTTATTGGAATAATAACTTCGTCAGTGTTCGCTTTTATGTAACAAACTCGTTATTGTTTATTTGTTTCTCATGAAAGTTTTCCAGATAAAAACGAAGATATTAAAAGATGAAGAAAATATTTTTTTCATATTCAGTATCATGGATTCATAAAAAGTGATTGCATGTCTTAATGGTGAATACCCAGAGAAGTACATTGGAATACAATTTGGAAGAATCAGATTCAGTTTTTGAACGTTTTTCAGAGCAAATTTTTTCCTAAATATATTAACGAGCTGTTATTTTCATTTATTTAGATATAATCAAATTTTTTTTGGGTTCACTCTGAGCTTATCATCCCATTGAAATATAATTGGTTATAGCTGGACGATGACACTTGTTACCCACGAGCGTGTGAAATTCAGCAGCAGATAAAAAAAATTAATTCGAAATTGAAGGATAGCGAAACCCAAGTGTATTAAAAAAAGAAACAAAAAATCGAATCATATTAGCACAATTCATGAAGTTTTCTCTTTCTTCTCGACCAAACTAATCATTTCAACCATTCTGATATTATCTCGAATTCGATGGAAATAGAATTACCTGATGAGAAATTTCGAAACTTTTGAATATTTCTTCGATTTTTTGTTTTCAATCATTTCGGAGATGAAACTTTCAGAGAAGACTTCGGTTTCTCAGGTCATTACCTTCATGTTCCCCCTCGATATTCAATATTCGATATCTAATATTTACTACAATTATGTATTCATCATTCGATATTCAACGTCAATGTTCAATATTTAATAGTCAGCATGCATTATTCAATATTTGATATGAATTATTTAATGCCCGATATTCAATATTTTAGGTGTCAAAAAATAATTATGACCTTGGGGAAAAAAAAATGTTCATTTATGAATAGATCCTTACCTCATTTGGAATAAAAATATTTCATATCCAATCGAGATTCAGATTGCAGGACTTGTTCCAAAATTAGAATTTTATTAATATAATTTAACTATCAAAATAATTGTGATAAATAAAAAATTCAATTCAGTTCTCAATTTTTGATAATGGCAACGCAGCTGGAATAAAATGAGAAAATATAGAAAGGACTATGACATTGGAGTGCGACCTTGAAGTGATTTTCTTTCATAAACTTAGAATTTTCCTATAAATAAAAATATTGTAAATCAAATAATCTTATTCTGATGAATATCATCTTCAATAGCACATCAATTTCAAAAATTTAATGAACCGTCAATGACAATACATGAATATCATCGAATATGAACAGGATCAACAGAGCGCTATTTTGTACCAACCAAAAAAAAGTCGTTCAGATGATCCTGAGCACGTGAAACAAAAAAATTTTGAAAGTTGGAACCCCATGCATTAATCAAACTGGTCTAGAACGTTTTGATAGAAATCTCTAAGCGTAAATGTGAATGAGAAAAGGAGCTTACGTCTGATCCCCCAATCCATCATATTGGCAGACGATGAGTGTTGAGTCTCTCAAATGTGAAATGTTGCTTTTCGATATGAAATGTGACGATTTACGCACGAATGAAATTTTCCAATGCTGTGTTGCAAATGCTCGTCCCGAAACCTCATCAAACAGTGATTTTTTTTAATTTATGCCTATATTATTTGGTCCACTTCTTTTTTCTTCAATATCACATCAGTAAATATTCATTTTTAAATTCGTTTTGTATATCATAGACGGAAATTCATCATTATCTTGCAGGTATTTTATTTTATTGGTCCACTTTGGTGTCATGTATATAATCTTTGATACTTTTGCATCGATTCTAATTGGTCATTGGTAAAATTCGGATTACTTTGAATTGGTCATTGGTTGAAAAATCTTTCTTTCGTCGAAGAATTAATATATGCATAAAAGTTTACATTATATCAGCAGAAAATATCAAAAGTTATTTATCTTGTCAATTCTTCACAGTTCTATCTTTATCTTTATTTATCATTCAAATCTATTTATTCATTTATAAATTCAGTTTCGTGTTTCCTCTCATCATTCACTTCATGATGTTTTGCACAAACTCTCACCCCTCATTTATGTTCTATACAGTCGTGTCCAAATGTTCAAGCTATTCACAAAGCACCGGAAAATTTATTCCATGTCATTGGACTTCTACCATCATCAAACAGATGAGAGTGATTTTTCACGAATTGTTGCACATATACTCACTGCACGTTCAATGAAAAAGTCAGAAGTGTAAAATTGTGAATAATATTTGATCTATATTCCTATCACGGAATTCCTTCTCAAGCAACTACATCCGTTGCAATATTTATACTCCAAAAATTCAATCTTCAATCAATTCTCCATTCTTCTACCAAATATTATTATTTGAATGAGACGCTCTGTCAACATTGCGCTATAGTGCTTTTTGAGTTTGCTCACGAACATACGATTGTAGAGGAATTTTTTTTTTCTTCTCATATCACCATAATAACAGATCATTCAAAAAAATTAATTAATCTAATATAATTACTGTTTTATATCATCATTTTGTTGATTTCACTGACTGAGCAGACAATGTGAATCTTTCGTATGGTGTTTATTATATCATCATTAGTGTTGTTAGAAGATGATCGGAAGGACACGTCCCAGATGGATTAATCAACCCATGTCCTCCATAATAAACTGAAGTGATTTGTCAACGCAGGGTAAATGTTTACCATCACACAATGAATATACATCCAATCCCCAACAATTTCCTCGGTATCTACTCCAACTTCTCGTTTTTCTGCTTTGTCATACTTTCATTCAAACTTTTTTTTTTCATCAACAAATAAAATTTTTTTCTTCACTTTTATTCTCCCTCATTTATTACAGTTATCTCTTTCATTCTCAAATAGATGATCCATCACCAATTATCGCAATTCACTCCATTAAATTAGTTCATTCAATTCACTGTTAATAGAGCAACTGCAAACAACACTAGACAATAAAACACACATTTCTATTTATTCTTTCTCGGCGTTAAAATAATTGAAATGATTATTTCCGGAACGGATAAACTGACGAATTATTTTTCTTTTCTCCTCTTTAATTCATTATGGCAATTTTAAAACATTGTAGTTGAAGTTAAATATATTAAATTGAGCTATTCATCAAATCAATTACACTTGCTAAATCGGAGCAATATGAACGACAATGCTGACATGAAAGCCAAGAAGCGACTGAGCTTGACGGAGGGTCGGCTACGCAAGGACCGCGTAACCCCGACAACCTCTTCGTACCACCGCTTATGCCTCTCTCTCGACGACCAATCCTATTGGTTTTCACTCCCCCTCATTTCCTCTTTTAATATATGTATGTATGGTGAAATGCCTATTTTGTACATTAGTCGTTGCGAGATGAATACTCACCCATTTCATTTCGACTTTTTCCTTCCATTCATTTTTTACTTGTTCTGTTGTTCCTTTTTTTCTCGGTTTTTTCACATTACTATATTATGTCGGTTAACTTCATGAAAATATCCCATCTCATCCTTTAATTTCATGAGTTGCTCCATTTCATATGCATGTCACACCATATAGCCAGCTACATCAACTTAGTAAAAATAAACATATGAAATTCAAATGTTGCTTTAACATTTTTATGTGAACCTCTCCCACTCTCTGCTACTTCATGTACTAATGTAGGTGTATAAAAATTATTAATTCGATGACAAGCATGTGAAGGATGAAAGATGCAAAAATTAATTTTTTATTAGTAAGTTAATATTCAAAATTTATCACAGGAATATATGATCCAGAGAAAAAATAATCTTGTAATGTACTCGTCTCAAATGATAGTAAGTTGTTTCATCAACAAAAAGAAAATCGAAGCAATGATTCAAGTGGCATGCATTCCAGTATTGGGTAAGACGAGCAATTGGATTTATACAGCGAGAGATTCCACCCTCATTTTGTGAGTTATTTTTTCTGATAATTTCCAATATATCACTGAAGTACATTTCTCTCATTTCCCACAAAATTCTCAATGATCAATTGAATATCTTTCTCTATTCTTCACATTGATCAATATTCAGAGGCAGCGTTGAAGCTTATATCGATAGTAATTTCATTTCCTTCACATAGTCCTTATATTCATATCATCCTCGTCCCTGACCTGTATACTTCGGCACGAAACATTCGCTCTTTAATGTAGATGCATTGGAATCTAGAGCACTGTATAAAGCCAAAGTTTTGTAACAAGAAAAAAAGATATACGTGCAATAAAAAAAAAGAAAATCGGCAATTATGATCGTTCAATCGTCGAAGCCTTTTTAACTCCCCTGAACACCTACTGTCTTTTTCTCATAGAAGTGAATTTATAGCGATGAACCTCAATAAAAAAAAGGTTAGGGGAATCCCCTGACTATGAATGTATGGGGAGCGCCAGAATAATGTGCGGATAGGTCGATTACTAGCATCGTAAGGAAAGAAAAACCAAAAAAAAACCTAATTTGAATATTGAATATCAATGAAAGTTTCCTCTTGTGATAGAAGATTGAAAGATATCCGCTATCAGAATAGCCTCGGGTTTGAGAGCAAATTTGGAATCAGGAGCAATAACACCCAGAGCAGAATTATTTTTATTTTTTGTAGCGATAAATATTTCGAATGATGATTGATAACAATTTTTTGTTTAGATTCTTTAGAAGTTATACAATTTTATTTTTTCAATTAGATAACCCAACAAATATCATATCGAATGGGAAATCTATGAATGTAAACGGAATCGTTAGAAAATAGATTGGATGCAGGGCAAATTAATACTGAAAAAAAGGAATATTGTTAGATTTTATTTTTTTATCACAATTGATTGTAGAATTGAAGAACTAATTTATTAACGTTCATAGGCATCATAATCACTATTTGAGGGCTTCGAACACATTTCATCTTTTATAAGACAATTAATATACAAAATATGTATAGAAAAGTATTAAATGATCACAACATTGATTGTATCAATTCATACTTCAGTCTTTTATCACTACTGACGAAACAAATTCTGTTATAACAATTCTGAAACTTCCTACGATTTTTTATAGTGTACAGGAACGTCGATTTCTCTTTTTGTTTTTGTAGCCTGATGATAGAGAATAGGTAATTTGAACATGAGATCGAAGGTAGTTTCCCTTAATAGCTAGCATACATCTTGACATACGAGAACTACTCTGATGATGAAGATATGGGGAACCTCATTATTAGTTCTTGGAAACAAAGTACGGTCAGTGATGAAAATAAGTTCCCATAAATAAATAGAATGGGATTTTGTCTTTTCTATTCTCATTGAATGTTGGGTTTAACAAAATTTAATTTCAGCCAAAAAAATAATATTTCATGACACCAAACCGACGATTGTTGAACGGGACCAATGTGAGGTTGTGCAATTTGTATTCAGTGACAGTGAAAAAATTTCTGCCAACTGTAAGCTTATATATCTTTCATTTTACTCCGCATTGTCAATGTCATTATCATACTCATACTATGTCCATTTCATTTTAAATGAAGTTTTGTAATTGCAACAGGAGATTATGTTGTTTCAGTCACTACCAAATTATTATCTCCAACCGATAAAAGTTGCGGTTGAGTAGAGAATAATATAAAATAAACATCTACAAAGATGTTTCCGTTTAATATCATAAACTTGTATATATTTCATAACGCCAACGTAGTCAGTCAACTGACCCCATTGGACCTTTGCCGCAGTGAAGTTGAATATTGAAACAAATACGAAAAAATCAATACGACAATGAGTAAATACAAATTATTTGTCAATGCGAATGACATACAAAAGAGGGTGGTACTGATTAAATGGCCCATGTGATTACAACCAAACTGAGTAAAATTTATGTTCTTTATGAATGAAATTATTCACTTGAAATGAAATAACCCATTGAACGACATTGGAACATGACAATGTATATTGGCAATAGCATAAAAACAGGATTACAGTCTTGTCCAGATTGTTATTTCACAACGAAAGCAATAAATCATCAAGCACAGACATCGCGTCTATGGCTTGTTCGTAGTTAGATTTGATATAGTTGTATACAATGATTCTTAATCATTCCTTGTGCGAAAAATAATTGTATTCATCAGATCGACACATAAATTCAAAACATTTTGTCACGAATAAGACACGCGTGCCTAAACGAGAAAAATTTCTATCGTTCAATACAAATTAGTGTATATCAAAATATTCAATTACAGACTATTACTATCTTGGAATTTAGAATAACACACCCAGTTGATTTTTCGGTTATGAAATTTTCTAAGTCACGTGTTATTTACGTCCAAACCTAGAACACTGTTAGGTAGTATAAAAGTATTCTGGCTAATTCGTGAGTGCAAAAATCTGATAATTTATTGCCAACAGTCGCAGTCACTAACATACTGCGCGGTTTGTTATCCAGAATTAATTTTTAAATGTAGATATGGAAGGGATAATGATCAGAAGGGTGTACGTGACTAACGACACTCACACAAGGTACATTATCGAAGTGATTGAAGCTATTGACGCAGTTACGCATGATAACTAACAGTCACTACGCGTTCATTCCACCTGACAATTAATTGACATCACCAAACGGAACAATTTTAAAGTTGGAGGTTCAAGTAAAATTTCTATCTGAATTAGAGTTTATATATAATCATCTTGGAACAGCCAATTTTAGTTTTAATAGTTCTCGTTAGTGCTCTGACTTATAACTTAGTAGACGCGAGCCGCGAGTGCGATATCACAAATGGTTTCAATATTGATAAGGTAAGATAGAGGTTGATTTAATTCATTTGTTTTATCTTACGAAGGGATTCGATATTTAAGCGCATGAATTTTATTAGAGGGTAATTGGTAATTGGACAAACGTGTTCAATCTGTCAACAATAGATATTGTTACTTGAAAAATTTATGATTTAATACATAAAGAAACTGAGGAAAAAATCTGAGAATTTGTATCCTGAGTATCTCACACAATTCTAATTAATGTTCATTTGATCAATAAACAATAATTATCAGCGAAATTTAAAACGATTATATCAAAGTTTCGGAACATAAATTGATTGTAATTAAAAAATGAATTTATTATAATGAATAGCACTATGCCATTTTGACGCTATGAATCATATATCTTTTTACTCAGTTAGATGGAACTTGGCAGTATGCAGCAGGAATAAGTCCAAAGAAGGCTCGCATTCAATGTGAATATTTAACTTTGAAGAGAATAACAACGTACAACTTCGAGGGATATAGAGTAGGTTTTTCCCATGGAAAGCTACGAAATATAACAATAACTGCTTATGTTCGAGATAACATAATGGATTTACGATCATCCGTGAATGACAAATACGTTGACGGTATGATAATTATTTATCAAAAATATTGAATGCATATTGTAGAGTTTTCATGTATTAATTTTAAATTATTATTTTACGCAGTGGTGTTATTGTGGTTAAGGAGTTGCAATGGTGAAAGTGAGTTTTCTCTAGAAAATCCCAGACGCGGATTCTATTGGATATTCAGCAAAGACACCACTGTATCGCCAGCTTTTTTGAAGGATTATCGGCTGATCGCTAAAGAACGTCGTCTTAAATTGAAACCCGCGAATAATACGTTCTGTAGAAAATTATAAAATCAGAAAATGAAGCAGGGAAGGAAACTATTTTGATCTCTGTTGCAATAATATTTCTTGAGAAATATTTGCAACATCTATTGAATTGTATTAAGTATTTGTTTTGTATTATTTGACTGATATGAATATTTATTTGACGAATTCATCATTATGCGCAACATTCATAAATGAAAGATGTTTAATTATTCGACCGAAATTGTGAGAAAAAATAGTCATAAACTACAAACACAATCATTGATATACCTGCCATGTTTTATTTCTATTTATTCTAGTGCAAATAATGTTCAAAGAGTAAAGTAAAAGATATAAGCGAACAAAATTTTCAACAAACGTATAGAAAAGTTGAAAGAAAAACATACGTAGTCGAAAAACTGATTTGCGTTTGGTGAAATGGTAATACTCGCAGGGATGTGCAATGTCGTGACATAAATTATCGTTATACGAAAACTCGATTGTAAAGAAATCAAATAAAATTGAACAAGCCAAAAATCATTTATTCTAAGTTTCATATTTGAATTCATATGATGATAAGAGTTACTGCTGCGACGTGGAAAATGGAAATAAATCCAAAACTCGAAGAACAAATTAATTTTCATTTGGTATTTTCTTCATGATCATTTGATGATTAATATCGTTTATTGACGCAGGGAGTTTCATCACCAAAAGAATCGTTGGAATTATATATCAGTTTGCGATGTACGATTTCCTGAATTGATTATGCAGTGGAAGGAAAATTTGAAAGCAGGTCATTTTCCAATGAATTATTCGAAATTTCAGAAGCCAATGGAACCTCAATGATAACACCATTATAATGAGTGTCCTGACACGTGTAATTATAAGGGACATGCCAGTCAGAAGCATGCAAACTGTGCGGAACCTTGAAGAAAAGTTATTGAAGGAAGTCATAATCTAGAAATGGAAAGGTGGTCACCCACCGGAGTTCAAAATGTATAATTTCGTAAATATGTAAAAGAATACAAAGATATGGTATTCAATTGCGATATGTATCAACAGTTGAATACCACAACAAAGTCACCTAGGGTCGATACCCACTTATAGGAGCGAACGCCCTTGCAAGTTTGCAACGGTTAATTTTCATGGCCCATTACCGCGATCGTTAGGTGGGACTGAATATATTTCCGTCGGTTCAGATGCTTTTCCCACATTGGTGAAATTATCTCGATCAAACGTGCTAACGCGCGTACAGTCACGTACAATTGTCGATAAGTTCAACGGTGATTATTCCACAAATATCAAGAAACTTAATGAAGCAGTGAAGCGAATAACGGAACACAGCTCACATTAAACTTGTCGAGTAGGAAATTGGAACTAGGAGGAAAATAAGTCATAATTACACTTATTCGACACTCACAGTCCAATTTGACTAAACGAGTTACAATCGACCTCGGTGGATCATTCCCAACATTAGGTCACCATAGAACCTGATTTACTGGCCCACAGTACCTCATGATTTTATAACATGGCAGAAACTTATCCTATGGTCGGTTCAATGTCATTTCCTATTCTTGTAAAATATTAGTCTAAAATATTGATATCTTGTAGAGTAAGAACTGAAGTTTTTTCAAGTCGTCATTTATCTTGCAATATCGATCGTGCCAGTCCGCGAAACTATAGGACCTTTGATCAAACAAATTCCAAATCGAATTCGAATGACAATTACTATTATTATTATTTTTTTCATTCATTTTTTATTATTACAACATTCAGAATGATTTTCAATGAGAAATTATATTAGTTGCTAATGATATATGTCTCGTATCGCATGTCAACAAATTAATGACATTGTATAGCAATCGACACTATATTCACATTTCATATCGTATGTAAAAGTTAACCAATTATAAGACCAGAAAGATCAGTTTATGAAATGCTCCTGATACTCTTATAGTGATTGCAGGATTTTTTTTAGTAGGATCTGATGAAATTTTTGATTTTTGAAAAATTAAGAGCTGCAATTTCAGCAAACGTCGTCAAAAAGTCTGAAAAATTCGAGAGTGTTCTCTGACTAATTTCAAGACATCTTTGTACTTGAACAATTTCTGCTCGAGCCTATAGTGTTCGGAAAAACTATTCGTTAAGTTTTGGGAAAAACATTTTCATTCTGACCGCTACTTTGGCTAATCATGACGTTAAAAGAATAAAGATAACCTCATGTATTTTTAGGTCGGACGTCGAGGTCACGATATTAATTGGTTTTAAGCATGAAAAAAGAATCGACAAGAAACGAAATCAATAAGAAAAAAAAAAACGTAATCGAAAAACCACGTCTTTCTGGCATATTTTCGATTTTTCTATGGTTTATTTTTCTCTGGCGCAATTTTAATCATCACCATTCGAAAGAGCACACTTGAAAACATAGGGAACAGTGGTTCTCGAATGTTTTCTGTTCGAATTGATCACATGCCATTAGTTCAAATTCATATGTCGAAATTGTGCCCCCTGGGCGCTGATGGGTTAATAAGGAGAGGGGAGGGAACTCATCAAATAATAGAGTGGGGCCATCGAGGAATGAGATCGGAAAATTCATTTTGACAGCGCAACCACTCAGTCGCTCAACTTACTCCTCATAATAACTCACCTCACATCATATTTTCTATACCAAGAATATATTGATATATGCGTAGAAAAAGAAAAAAATTAAGTTATCTCTAAAAATCGAACAAATGTACATTTTCTTTATATACTTGCTATATATGTGCAATCGTGATAAATATTATTGTTGATTCATACTGTTAGGAGGGACACAAGTCATGTTCATACATGAACTATATTTGCGAAATAAATCATCACAACTTGAAGTGAAATTTCTTTCAAAATTATATTCTGTATATAATCATGTTGCCACGAGGGAGAATTTCGGTTCTGATTGTCCTCGTCAGTGCTGTCACTCATGAGTTAGTGAATGCAACATCCAAGTGCAATGTCACAGATGGCTTCGATGTGAATAAGGTATGATAAAAATGGAGTTTATAGATATATAATGTGAACGTGAGGACTCAAATATGGCTACATATGAATTTTACTGTAAAGTGGGGAGGAAAGCATTGCTCGCGATTAACGAATGATTTAACAAATAATAAATTTTTTAACCGGTTAAAAGCATGAGACTAATTTCACGATTTTTTATCTGATTGCAATTTCTTTATCGGAAAGTGAACACACGCAACTAAAATTTAATAGACTAATGATCTGGAAATTTTTTTTTTCAACTTTCAAAGTCAATACCTACGTTCGGATAGACGTCATTCGATAATTATGAAACTTGATACAACAATTGCATACTTGCAATAAATTTTCTGTAAAATATATTTTTTTCTTCGAAATGATTCGATTAAGGCTAATGAAAATACTCCACGATTATGTGATAACCAAATACATCACAAGCATGGATACGTGACAGTATTACAAACTTAAGTTTGAGAGTTAAACCGTGTGCTAGTAGAAAAGGTAAAGTCCCAAAGCGAAAATAGCGTTTTAGTTATAGACAAATCTGTTTCTTATCGGCAGAAAGACACGTATTCATAAACTTGAAATACATATAAACTAAAATAGCAAGATCTCCATGCTACTGAACCTGTTTTTGCAGTGTAATATTGCGTGGAAGTTTGCATAACAATATCAAAGATTTGGAAGGAAAATAAGTTTCACTAAAAAAAAACTACAGCATTATAATTTGAAAATTACATCTTTCTACCAAGTTGACAGGGACGTGGCACTATGTGGCAGGAATAAATCCGAAGAAGGCTCTAATTCGATGTGGATATTTAACTTTGAAGAGAATAACAATGTACAACTTCGAGGGGTATAGAGTAGGTTTCTCCAAGGGAAAACCACATCATATGACAATAACTGCTTATGTTCGGGATAACATAATGGATTTACGATCATCCGTGAATGACAAATACGTTCAAAGTATGGTAATTATTCATCGAAAATATTGAATACATATTGGAGAGTTTTCATATATTAATTTCAAATCATTATTTTACGCAGTGGTGTTATTGTGGTTAAGGAGTTGCAATGGTGAAAGTGAGTTTTCTCTAGAAAATCCCAGGCGCGGATTCTATTGGATATTCAGCAGAGACACCACTGTATCGCCAGCTTTTTTGAAGGATTATCGCCTGATCGCTAAAGAACGTGGTCTTAAGTTGAGACGTGCGAATAATACATACTGCGCACAATTATAAAATTGAAAAACCCGATGTACAGGCGAATCATTTTGATCTGAAGTGTTGCATTATTACATGAACAATAGTTACAACATGTATCAAGTTATATCAGGTATCAATATCTGAACTGAGAAACTCATAAAATTATTATGTATTCGATTCAAATGTTCCCATTGTGCTATTTTAATGTTTGAACAATCTTAAATTTCATGCTGCAAATTGTGGAAATGAATGTTCGTAAACTTTTCATACGTCCAACATTGTCATAATTCATCAATATTCACGACAGAATTATAACTGCGGATATTCTCGTCGCACCACAGAGGAATTTGAATGATAAAATGAAAGATGAATTTCTAATTATGGCTACAACGTGAAAGATGAAATAATTTCTGTTAGATATCTTTTTCATGGCCATTTGAAAAGTGATATAATGTGATATCAGTACATGAGTATAGAGATAAGAACATGTTGGAGTTAAGCAAAAAACATATACACAGCTGCTGTATGATGAAAGGATCAATGAGACCTGTCATGATATGGTCAAAATTATTGCGTGTAATTGACATAATTGTGAAAAATGATCATTATACACATAAAAAAATTTTGCCATTTCCTGCATTAATGTGTGATAGAAACACATGTATGATTCAACGAGTTTATGTAAGAGGAGAAGAGTATGAATCTATTGTGATATAATATTTTAGTTAACATTAATTAACATTGCACAAACCCCATCAATTTATATGAATATACATTTGATAAAACTGCAGATAATTTTGTATACTCGTTGCTTCGACATTGTTGTCATATATTTATTATAAACTCATAAAGTCGACAGGGTGACGTTTATTTTTGGTTCTCAACTCCAATTATTGAAATGAAATTCAGTTGATCATCGTCACAAAATATATGAGTTGAATTAAAATTTGTCAGAAGATGATTCAACGAATAGACAAAGACGGCTGTGATGAAACTTCGTATATTATTAAATGATGAAAAATGGAAATTTTGTATTATCGAAATAAAAGAAGTTTATATTCACTCGATTGGTATTATCATCGCTGCAATAATCATAGAGCTAATGAACTACTTGGTAAATTCAATTCTCAATACGATCGATCGACGCCAATTATTCAAGCGTCGTGAAATAATCTATTAACGAATAGCAGTTCTCTCATCAGACGAATTGTTGGAAATTTACTTCAGGTTTTGATAGACTACGCTCCAAATTCAATATTTACTCGAAGGAATGTAGGTTTTCGATTATTTTTGCACGAAAATTTGAATTATAAATACCATCCTCATCTTCGGCACATGCAGAATAGAAATGACGTTCAGACTTCTTTGCATCCAAATTTTCATCAGTTATCTACAGCTACATTATGAAAATCGTCCAATATAATTTCTTCGGTATGGTTCAAAAACTCTGTATTAAAAAAAATGAGAGAACTTGATTCTGAAACTGAATTTCGCATTCATAACTGAGATAATTTTGAAGTTATTCTATTAGTAAGATTACTTATAAAATTATATTTGGCATGATGAAGCATCCGCTTGGATTATATCGACAGCACATAAAGTAAATATCATAGTAATCATAATTATCGAGAATAATCACGAGTTCAACTGTCAATCACAGCAATTGACAAATGATAAAATTGATGATGAGTATTTGAACTTATTACAAAGATGCTATAGTATCGAATAACTTCAAATTAGTTTCCCATTACTTTCTCTTTTCAAATTGGCCGATATCTTGATGTTGAAATGATTGCGCTTCTCAAAAGTTTCAACTCAGGCTATATAAAAAAATTAATTCTCTTCTCATTTTCGAAATTTACATAATTCGACATAAAAACTTCATTGATATCTCTGATATTGGATTTCAATTTCATAAATTGCAAGTTTGACAGAAAGTTTTTTGGTCCCTCATCAATTAAATGAGTCCCCACACCCTCTCACCGATTCATGAAGTATATTACTTGAAAAATGATTATATTGAAGGGATGGAAATCCGTGGTACTTTCGGAATCGATTCTAATGATGATAGAGTGTATTTATAGATGAGAATAATTTTGATTCATGATCTTGTCAAAGTAAATAGCCGATTTGAAGAGTTTGACCTTGTCAATGTGGCGTCGAGGGGTCGGGTGACCGATAGTACAGTGTGCACTCTGTATACTATTGATTCATCTCCAATGTCGTATTAAATTTTAACGATGCACCTTATCCTCGTGATTGGATGGGAAACACTATGATAAACGACATATGCAAATACACATATGCACACTCACACACACACACACACACACACATATTTAAACACCAAAAACAATTTAATGATCTAAATATACATGGGAAACACTGTGTAGAATAATGCTATTAAACACGCGACATTCAATGTTAATTTATCATAAGAATATAAAATATTTTCATTAAAATTTCCATACACGCGTGACCTGGCTTTCATCAACATCTATGTTTTAAGTGGTGTTAATGTTCTGGATGATATTAATTTATGTGACATTTATTTCGTGATTTATCGCATCATTCAACGGAAATCCAACAATATTCTACAAACTGATTACAAGGTTAGTCATCGTCTCGATGTTATGTAGTGAGTGATTGTGTCATGGATCATTGCATCTGACATGTCGAGACTTCGTGATATCCTGTTACATGGAATTTCTGCTCGAATTAATTCAACAATATTCATCGTAATGAGAATATTTGTATACATGTTCTGTAGATATTTTGGCAAGTGATACGCGGTAGATTGTAATCATCGTGAAAATTTATAAATTTTAAAATAATATATGAACCCACTAATCAGAGGTTGATAAAAACATAATGGATTACGAGGTGGCAGAAGTAACCCAAAGTTTCAGTCGAACGTGTCAGTTCTTGTTTGGTTTTTTTCCGCTTCTTCAACCAAACAGAATTAACATCTCCATACGTTCGAATTATAAATCACGAATTATAAATTATATGCAAGATTGAAAAAAAAAAAAAAAAATTGAGTAATATGCTATTTTTATGCTGAGACGAATTTTTTATTTTACAAAAAACATTTTGATGAGATGAATACGAAATTTCCTAACGTTAATCATAGAATATAATCTCTAGGAATGCAATCATCTTATTTCGAGAATACTGTTCCCTCGACAAATGATAAAGTACGTAAGAGACATAGATAGAAATCACGAAACATAATGTTCCAGTGAATTAAGTCAGTCTCGACAATTGATTGACACCACCTCGACATCCGGTATGTACTTGCAATAAACATAACGGATGTGACGATATATTCAACGAACCATATGGCCCTATTCCATTTCAAAATAGATTTTGCTACTACTATACACTACGGACTTGACGTTTATATGGAGTTAGTGTCGAGTTCATTTGTACTGACTTGGTCAATAGTAGAGATGAATTTGGATGAATTGCAAAAGTCACATATAAATTTCATGTTTATTTTTGCAAAAATTTAAACTTCTAATGTTCTATAAAAACCATGAAAGTTGAAATGTGCTTTTTGATCTTTTTATATGAATTATGTAATTCCCTTTCACACTAATTTGAATTAAAGCTTATAAAATAATTTGAAATCCGGGAATAAAACATATTTTCGGATGGCATGAGTCTGAGTTATTCATAGGAATTCAAACAGTTTGGCGTTCATTCTACTTGAAAAAACATCAGTTTTTCCGCTCTGTGAATTTAAATGATCATAAAAACGATTGGTGGTGTAACAAGCGGAAAAATCAAGCGTTGGCGAAATCAGAAAAAACATCCATCTACTATTTTCACGGAACATCTTGAATATCAGAATTTCAATGAATAAATAGTCAATATAATGAATTATTCGTGTTGAGATTTTTTTATATATTTGTTTGGTTTGTCCTATCCAAAAAATTGAGGACATTTCCTTCGACTATAATCACTGGTTTATAACAGTCTTTCCCCTTTGATGTTATTCCACCACACAATGACCTGGTACGTTTATGGGTCTTATGAGATCAATATTTTCGGAATGGAATTGAACAGTGGCATGTTAATCAACTCTTCAAAGCATACATATTCATAGTTCAACAGCCCGCCCGATGGTGCGCTCAAGTTGCCAGGATCATCAAATGTGTATTCCAATTCAGAGTTAAACAATCAAAAAACTCCCATATGGTAGAAATAATATACTACGATTGAAATCTCTTCGGAATCAACATTTACCTTCGAAATTAATAATTCCTAATCCTTATAAAAGCTCGACTTTGCATGAACCCAAAATTTTCCCTCCAACTTCAGGTCTACCATACTGGGCGTTTGTTTTTAAATTCAAATCCAAATTGAGATCAACGACCAAAGAGACCCATTAAATAAACCAGCATTCCCTTGACAATCAAGATTCAATAATAATCAAACTACCAATCGCAGAAACTATTTCAGTAACTTCACTTATTAATGGTCTTTTAATTACAACAAAAAATCATGGTTTGTACTCTCTATCATTTATTGATCATATACAAATTCGAACTTATGAAAATATTGGGTTGAATGACTTCAAATACTCATTAGGGGAAAGTTGAGCCAATGTTCCTGACATCGAACTTCGAAAGGTTAAAGTGACGTGTCATAGAAGTGTCACTGACGAATTAAATATGCAACACCAAATTTGTCTGTGGTTCATAGGAATAAATTTCAATTTGCATATTTATCTATTCTACGATTAGCATGCAATATGTCTCTGTGTTATGAAATAAGGGCGAACCTATTTATCATTTAAGTGACGTGCGTGTTTGGGGTAATTGCCACAAAATATTCATAACAAGCCCCTATAATATGCCATGGAAATTGTCAAAGATGAAATAAGGTCAAGTATTTTTATTCAGATTTCTAAATAAGTATTCTAAGAGAATAAGATCTCTATAATAATATAAATATTCGCTCCAAAAAATCGGAAAAATATACCCCCATTATTGATCTTTTCTTCAACGAAACATTCTCGTTTATTATATCTTCCATTCCATGTATACTTCATAATGTATTTCTCCAAAGCCATCTGTTTATTGACATTCATTCTCCCATGCACCCATATACCTTAACCCACATAAACAATTATGTGACAGGCGTTGTGACTGTTTGCCATTCAAATTGATATTTTTGTCTTTCCAACTGTCTCCAAAATTGTTTATCTAAACTATTTTCTGTGCTCGTGGTCTTACATCAGTAATAAACATTAAAAAGATATGGTAAAATTGTTTGTTTTCACCCTGAGATTTTATAAAATATTGAAACTGAAAAAGCAATGCTTTTCCTAAGTTACATGACATATAAGGAATTAATTCCAGAATCACATCAAAAAGTGATGCACTAGTCGAAATAGGTTCAAAAAACATTTAGTGACATTATAATGATTCGGAGCATGGACTACCAACTCCCACGACACTGAGTAATAATTTATAGTGGACCTGACCGTAGTTCAGGGAATTGTACTCAAGGGAGAACACGCCATTATATGCATGGCTGAGCTTCGTACATACCCACACACATATACGATGTTTCACAAGTATGTACAAACGTGCAAAAAGTGGAAAGTTGGATGTTATCATGAGCCAGTCGACTTTTTGGTCAATGGTCTTTGTTATAAAACCGAATAGTGCACGCGTGCTCATTTAAGATTAGTCTCCCAATTTCATAACGCCTTTAGGCTTTGAGCTCTAATTGGCTTGCGACAACTTAAAAATTCATCAGGGTCTGGTTGTACTATATACACATTTGCTCTCATAGATGTTTAGTTGGGTTACATGTATACTGAAAATAAATGAGAGAAAATATTTTTAAACACAGCAATATGTCACTGAGTAATAGTTCTTTATTGTGTAACTATTATTAACTCAAAATTATTCGTGTGCACGAATATGATAAAATATTCTAATGATATTAAAATGACTGAAGTAAATTCGAGAAGAGAAAAAAAAATGAATCGATTAAAAAAGTCGCGAGTGGTAAATATATAATTAGATTCTAAGTACATGTCTCGACGGACGAATGTTTGTTGAACTTGAAAGTTTCCTCGAGTTAAAAACGATGACGTCAACGCGTCAGTGTTTTCTAGAGTCAGGTCACACAAGTCGGTCATGAAAAAAAATATTCTTTCCTATATGTGCATAGTTTGGAAACAAAATGTCGTGTTCTCATCATGATGATTCGAAGATAATTTATATGAATGCCAGATGAAGGACATGGCGTAATTTCCATGCCCTATCTTTCCCATTCACATTTTCTTGTAGTTTAAAGTGTTAATGATAAACATTTGTGATTAGAAACACAAGAAAAAGCCTCGTCAACTTAGTTGGATAAAATCAGTTGTTATCGCAGCCAATTTCAAAAAAGGTTATGACATTACGAAATTTCGTTCCTTTTCATTTATAATAAAAAATGTATTGACTCGTAAATTGAAAGATTTGGTGATTGATGTTGGAACATTTTTTTTCCTAATGTTTTTCAAATCACTATCTTTGAAAACACATGCCTCAATTTTTATAAGTGTGTATTAGATGCATACTCTGAATGAATAATTAAGTGAAATGACTTCGTAAATGTCGTAAATTTGTTATCGCGATACCCATTGAAATTGATAATATTGGAATTAAATAAACACTGATATACCTCCAACTTAACCAAATGAACTCTGAGGAAGTTACAGAAGTGTGTGCAGGAACCGTAGAGTAAAAAATTTCAATACATCACAGTCTGATTGAAAAATTACTGTGGTTTGAATATTGATATTCCTCATCGGAGGAATTGTGTTGCTCGTCCCACTTCTAGATAAATACGTCAACGAATAATTCGCAATGATGCGGAAACTAATAATTCAATTTAAAATAAAAATCATCCTATCGACTCACGAACAACTATTTTCCAGCACGAATTAGGATGTTATCGATTCTCTGATACTATCATTTTTTTTTTCAGTTTGAATTGGAAAACTTTCATACCGATTGGGATCTTTTCTTCATTGCAAGTGTGTCCAATCATGTCAAGTATTACTCCAGGAATATTCCATTCAGTCACAACCTCAATACAGTAATGGAAGAATATTGATTAGATCTCAATTCTTCCATTCCATCATGTTACGCAAGAAAAAACTAGTGACATGAACTAGGGAATATAACTCAATCTACCAATTTTTCCATGGCAAAAAAAATTTGCAATAAAAATGATGTATCTTTCGAAGTATTAATATATCAATATCCTCCAAATGTCAATCGCAAATTGATAGAGCATTGGTCGCGAAATTCGTGAATAATGGATTCATTCGACGACGAGCGGGACATTCTCATGAAACGTGCTATCAATATCCTTTCATATATGTTCTCACATTTTTATCCAGTTAACCGAGAATAAAAAAATAATATTTCCCTTATATTGTTGATTCAATTAACGATGAAACTCAGTTGTGGAAAAAGATCGTGATGCGAAAATCAACCCTAGAGCAAAATGTGGAATATTGTCCAACGTGTAGTTGTAGAATCTAGATGGCGTTTCTACTTGGCGCACCAACCTGTCCTAGTTTCGAATCCCCAACGGCGATATTTCATGCAATTGGTCATTGGCATACCTGCGGGAACGATTATAATGCTTGTATACCCTTCGCAATAGAAAACAGCAACAATGGATGCCAATCGAACAATGCCGAGCATATGTGCACATTCGAATATAAGATGATGGAATCATATGTAAATTTTCCAAAGTGATATGTTGAGTTTCGATGATCTGAATGTCTTGCAAGCCTGTATTGCTACCGGGACATATTGTCAACAATCCAAGTCGCGATTTCAATTATTGTTGAAGTTTCAAAAATTGAAAGAAAGCGGTAACCGACCGAACTCATCCGGAACCTCTATGTTGTTCCCTTTTATCTCCAGTATTGACGTATCTTTCACTTAATATACGTGATATCTGCGAAAACATTGACTTTATGACAGATTTATAACACACATTCAGTCCATGTTCATTTTTTCAACCGACCCTAGAAATTGAATTTGGAAAAAATCACCCCGATTTCACCTAGGAAATAATACCGACACGATAAACTATAGGACATGATCCAGATAGGAGTCAGCCAGAAGGAAAGAATTTGCAGAATTTTCGTATTTTAATATTAGTAGATGAAAAATTTGTTTGATAGAGGCCCCGCTATTACCATATAAGTTATCATTTCCTTCATCGCGATTAGTAAATCGGGAAGCATGCTCCTGACATTGTCTCAATTAATGCTGATCCATGTTAAACTTGTAAATTTTCCGAAAAGTATTTGCACAAACTGCTTGCCAAACGAGTCGTTATATATTAAATATTCCCACATTATTAATTATTCTGAACCTCAATGCAAGGGCAAAGTTCAAACACCAAAACTTCCAATTTTCTTTGTATCAATATCAAAAGATGAATCGGCCATACCTGATCTAGAACACTCTGTATGGTATTGAACATGTGCAAGCAAAATCTCGCGTTAATTCCTTGTGGAATCAAAAAATACGTTTGAACTACTTCCATCTTCATTTATTATAGTTTCTGTGATGGAAATTGTGGAAAATATCGTTTTTACGTCGAATGTTACACACGAATGCCGGCTTATATAGACGTACCCGTTGTTTGAGCTGCTCCCTTCTAAGTCCCTTTCATCTTTTCATACATGAAATTGCTATATATGTATGGGTATATGTACATTGCTAGTATAGAACTTTAACTGAGAATGCTGTTGAAGTATACATGTATTCAAAGAATGAGAGCCCTAGAGAAGTTATGGCACTCTGAATCTCTCGAAAAATGTTGTTTCTTTCTTATTTTCTTCAAGTTTGAAGTTCTATGAATAATCCAAGTTCACACCAAAGCTAAATTCCGGTGAATTGGCCGAGATATAGAAGCCCAAACGAAACGTGACTTGCAATTTCACGCAGTAGCTCTTGACCGTTTGGAAGTGCAGTGAAAGAAACAGAAGAAAGAAAATTTAGATGAACAACTCAAAAGGAAGCTGGCAACATTGTTTCTGCGGCTTGGAAGTCTCCTTCAAAGAACAGGAAGAGTTCGTAGATAAAATTTCAAGTTTTCTCATTTTTTCCACAGTAAAAGTTTATTTATTTTTCCTCTTTTCTGCTCTCCTGAATCTTCTTCTGCATGAAAATTTATCTAATCATTCACGTAGCATTTATAACAAATTCTCGTCCAATTTTCACAAATATTTTGGAGGTATGATTTCATAAGAATACAATGAAATAATAATGAAACCTCATCTCAAGTTCAAAATGGTAAAACATCATTGTAGGATTGAAAAATGAAACGAAACTTATTTCTTCAGTTTTACTTTTGTACTTAGTGGGGTCTAGCACGTTACGAATAATCACTCATCAAAACGCGAAAGCTATGGCCTTTTTATTCTAATTGAAGCACTTGAAAAGGCACCCAGTACACTCACGCCTTTCTCCTTGTCTTATCTGGGGATTGACAAGGTTATGACGTGCCAGACATGTTGTCTCCTGCTCCCAAAGCCAAGAGGGAGTTATGAAGGGTCTCAGTGTCAGGATGAGATTCGGATCGCTTCATTCGCAAAATGCATTCTCGGCGTATTAGAATATTCCAAAAAAAAGACGTCTAGATTCGAATAAACCACAGCCTATAACTCGGCTGCGGATCTACTTTTCGTCGCAAAAAAAATTATATAACTCTTTTAAATATATATCATTGTATTGGAAAAACACTGGTTCGAAAATAAATACACCAGCCATCGAAAAAAAAATAATGAAAAGAGGCTTTTTTGAGCTCTCTAATTAATCTTAACCCCGTAAGAAAATTCAATTTTCCTGGACACTTTAAGTAGTTTTTTCCCTCCTCAGGATATTATAGGTTACTACCGTTATCTGTATTATTATCAATTGTATAATTGCACACAGCTGCGGGTCTGTCACCGACGTGACCTCTCGAGTGACATATCGATATTTAGAGTGGCAAATATGCAAATGCGTCACGCATAAATTATGAATGGAGAGGCTATCTCCCATATATATAATGAATAATTTTATCGGTCACGGACGGCGTCTCGCCCCATGTATAACATTACCACGTGGATAAACATGTGAACCACAATCTGTGTGGTATAAGTGTCAACTTCATTGTGTCATGCATGTTGATTTGTTTTTTCTTTTATCCGATCTATTGCACAATCAATAATTTGGATACCTAGTTGTTGGAATAATCATTCCGGTAATCTGATGAATTGGGAACTAAAACTAAATTATTTAACTCATTGTTAACTCCATCGATTATAAAAAATTTACGTGGGTAACTAGTGCGATGTAACAGTAGGTAAGGCCACTTGTTGCGAAAGTAAATATCACAAAGCCTTTACCATATTGTTGTGGTAACTCCATCACTCATCAATTGGAGAAATACTAATACAACCTCTGAATAACTTTTTGCCAATGTTTTTCTTACTATTATTTTTGATTTTGAATATCTATGTTTATTTCATGCTTGTGCGACAGTTTTATGAATATTTTGGATTCTGTTGGTTTTTGAATGCTGAAAGATAATATCTCAAAAGCGAACCAGTTCTCAGAATTTCTCGAACAGCTTGTTCGTTTTACACGAGTATGAACAATAATTATCTTCACACATCATGTGGATACGAAAAATTCGAATTCTTTGATAGTATTATAATAAAAACTTCGCAAATCTTTAATAACTCCACCCTCTTAAATATATCTCTAAATCCGATCAATATTCGATGCAATTAACAATGAAAAATTTATGACCGACGAATCAAACGATTGGGACTTTCCAACCAATCAAAGTTGAGAAATATATCCATTTTCCATTTATTTAATATTTTGAATTTCATGGTGCGAAGCAATTCATTTTGGTTCCACGTGAAATAAATTTTGACTAAACCATCCTATTTCAGGAATAATTCATCAATAATTATTTAAAAAAACTTTAGCGACCGGCATAACTGAACCATTTTTCCATGTTTGAATGGAACATATACAGAGCAGCTATTTCCTCCAGTACGTCTCAGGGTAACACATATTGTTCATTTGAATTAAAGTTCAACTTACCACGTGTTGATGGATGATTCATGAGTATTGCCAGGGGACATTCGTCGTCATCTAAGATGTATTCTTGGTGCGCGTTACCATTCGTCATTTCACCATTTACCTACAAACATACATGGATGTAAATGCCTTTTCTTACTTTTTTCTTCAAAAAAATTGATATATATATATATATATATATATATCAGTTTATCCATTGTTCTATCTCATTGTATATAAAATGACGATCTAAATATCTCCTGACCGCATATCGATCATATTTCGTGTTCGACACCAGTACAGATGTTAGCATTACCGACTCGATACAGGTGACTGTCGGTAAGCGTAAAGTTCGTTGATAATTTTGTGATAAGAACAATTATTACCCAGATTACCTCACACGATAATCACGTTTATTGAACAATTGAAATCATACCTTTACCTATTGTCACTGAATGAATGTAGGATATTGACAATCGTTAAGCCCTATGAAATTGGTCTTAGATGCTTAATTTTTGGAAAAAGAAAGAGAAGATTATTGAAACATTATTGAATATAAATTGTAAAGTTTCCGTAATGCTCATCCCCTTGCTCGATCTTATGAAGACTACCGACAAAATTTTCAAAGAATCGTCAATTAAGGATTCATATGATTGACTGTATTGTTATTGCCATGAAAGGAAAGCATTGAAGAATGAAAAAACATAAAATAATGAATACATCGCGCTCAAGTCTACCAAGGCTCGCACTACTATTAGTTGATGTACAAACTGCAGACGAGAATTCAAGGAACTCGACGAATTTTGACAAAAGACATTGTCTCAGCTGCCCATATAAATCATGAAAAATGTGTTTCTCTACCCTATAGTTCTGCCGAAGATATATGAGTACATATGCTTAATTTTCAATAATATCATCTTATTAATTCTTGGAAAAGTGAAAGTAAGACCTGCTCAAAAACGACCATAGGAAATCGACGGTCGCCACCCAACAAATTTTCGCAGTATATCAAACCAGATGTCTTCCTCGTTCTACTACGTAATATCTCAACTAGACATTATGTCGGTCCACCCTTGTTTTTGAACGTCGATAATACTTATTCCATTGGGTATTAGCAAAATTGAACCTCCCAATGCCGCACAAAATCAAAAATATATGTATAACACGTCGAAAAATTTTTCCAATTGTCCTCATACTTTACAATATTCATTTATAATCGCAGAATTCTCACCTGCACAAGACAATACTGTTGAGGATCCACCTTGTCGAGGCCATACTTAGCGAGCATCTCTCTGACTACCTGCGCCGCTGAGTCTCTCACGCTCAACAGGAGTGTTTTATACGGTACATCGTTGCAAAGAGCTTCACCATATATTTTCAACGTGCCGCCGGTGTCTGGGCCACCGTCTTTACTACGAAATTGCTGTAGTTTCCGTTCTAACTTTTGCTGACGACGACGCCGCATCACGGCTTCCGGGTTTGAAATACTCCTTGTGAAACTTGTTTCCGGCAACTCTGTTATAATTAAAATATCTAGTCAGATTGATTGAAAAATTTTTAATATAAAGTACATAATTCTCTATTAAGATGTTTTGTTCCTGTTTTTCGTACATTAAAATTGAAAACTAGTTTCAATTGCGACAGAATGTGGAACCAAAATACCGCGAGATTAATGTAACATCGATCCATAAGGTGACTTGGCAACGTGAACCGTCTAATCGATGATGGCTTTATCCTTATCTCTCCATAGCCCAACAACCAAGGGAATTTTCGATATATGCGATAGTGTGATGTGAATATAAATTTTATCATGCGGAAAGTTATTTAGAACCATACACCATTACTGATGTTTTTCGAAGAAAAATATATAAGTAACGTTTTACTGAATATACCTAGATGTACAGAAATATTTTTATCTGTAGAATGGTAGAATATTTCATAGCTTCATTAAATGTTTCACTATTTCTCTCATCATTTTGTTCGTATATAACGTCAATAATCTTATCTATTTCCTGCCGTTTAAGAACAGATATACAGCTAGAAAAGTACAAATGTACCCAATTTGAATAAATGATTCTATAACATAACTCTTCAGATATTGGAATTGAGCTTGTTTTCCGCCTTATTCTCGAGTACACAGTTTCATGATAGCTCACCAATAATGTGAATTGAAGGAGTGGTTGAAAAGAAATGAGCTGACCATTGAATCCTGATAGTTCATCGGACACCAACAATAGAGGAGAATAATTTTAGAGGTCTGTTCGAAATTCGGGAATATCATTTCTGTTCATCAAGAAATTAGTTTTCGACCGGAGATAATTTAGGTAGGAACAAATTCAATTGAGAAAAATGAGGAAAAATTACAATGTGAAACAAAGAATCGGCCACCAGAAATTCCAAAAAAGTACTTATTTCGTAACCGATATAATCGTAACTGGAATATAACAACTGAAAAATCAGTAATCGTCCAACGAAAATTTTGCGAGCCATTCATTTCGGTTTCAATTATTGAAGTCGGATTGGAAAAACAATTTATGATTCAATGAATTCTCCATGAGTTTCTCATAATCGATAAGTCCAAAATACTCGTTATAATCTTATATAGTCAAGAGTTTTGTGGATATCACCTACAACGTTTTGACTGTCATTCCAGAACACACTTACAACAGCCAAAATATAGGAACGAAATGGAGTATTTGTACGATGTTATTAAATAATATTAATTTTTCTTTCCAGTATTGAAAAATGTATTTTTACCAGTATATAGTTTCTCGGCAACACCATTCTGATCAACTGGAATAGCGTTCTCATCTTGTTCCAGACTTTTCAAGCGACTGAGTTTTTCCTGTTTTTTTATTTGTTTCTTTTCACGTTTGCTCAATTTCCGGCGGAAGCTAGTGCCCTCGGCGAAGCCCACTCCTTGTGCGTTAGTTTTGTCATCGATTCGTCTTAGTAAAAAGCGACCCTCACGATCATCAATGTGCCAATTTAACTGGACGAGTAACGGCTTCTCTTCAAGACCCAGCTTTCTCTCTTCTGTAAAGTAAAAAACAATAAAAATTTATGAAATAGCCTCAGTATATTGTCGAGTCACACTTTACACGAAAACATATTAATGTTATTTTTGTTATGATTGCCTAACAAACGAAAACTTCATGCCACCAATACAATTTATCAGTGAAATAGGAAAGTAATTGTGTATATATTCATGGAACTATATTATCCATTGATTTTGAGGAAGAAGCATGTATTCTTGCAATCGATTTTTTTATAGATCATACAATAACATATCCAAGGTGATTGTTATTAATATTTACATTTGGCTCACAATATCATTACGCTGCATGATGATTCGATTCAATCTAATCATCGAATTTTTGCTGCTGTTGGAGACAATTCTTCCATTAATACGTTCATTCAATAGCCAAAGTTCAAAATGTGTCACAAAATACTTATTTCTGTGATAATGATGTTTGATATATTAGCAAGCTCTTCATATTGGTCGTCAGTAGTTATTAAATACCATGGATTGCGTCGAAATCGAGCATCAATAAAGAACAAATCGACATCTTTGTGAATAATAGGGCGAATGAGTGAAGGATATTGTCTCATAAGTTTTGGACACTAGATTCTGTTTCAAATTTGTTTGACTCAAAGAATGTTTGATAAAGTGATTGTATAAGAATTTCTGCCGTTTTTTTCTTCTTGTTCTGATCAAATAAAAAAGTGAACGTGTGAACAAATTTATATACCTCCATTTTCATGAATCTCGTACAATGCATACTCTGGTACAGAGAGCATTCGCATATCCGGACGGAATTTTTCGATGAGAGTTTCAATCACAGCCTGACTGGTTGCATCTGAAGCCACTCTGATACACTTGGTCGCCACTTTTTGCCCACTGTCTTGGAAGTAGAATCTCATAACACCATGGAATTCCAAGTCCTATTATACGAAACCAATATCACAAAAATCATTCCAAACAAATAATTGATGAAATGCGTAATGAGGAATATGTCACGGCATTTTGGGTTAATCAAATAACATTTTCGAACATCTAATGAAATTTGCAATTCCAGAATTTTAAATCTGTCTTGAAATCGTTGAATCTGATTATATTCAATAGGATTTTGATAATACTCGAATAAACTTGGTGGAATGTTTCCATATTTAATTGAAATGGAAGTTATGAATTCAGATCTCACTAAAGTCTTGAAGGTTTTCGGCAATAAAGCAACTGGAATCCAGTTGAATAAACTCAGATCTTATTGTAATCCTGAGATATAGAATCAAAAAATAAGAATACTCAATTATTTATTTTGTATGAAAGACTAATAAAGGAGCCGGTGACAAAGAAAAATTGGAATCGAGATATTTAATTAGTTTCTTAGACATGATACAGGAAGAAAGAGCATTATCAATATTATTGATCTCCATGTTTTTAGAACAATTTCAAAACATTTCAAAATCTGTTTGAATAATTAATTTTAATTGCAAAAAACGTCATATGCCAAAATGAATCGGAGATATTTACATCTGATTGTAAAATATAAAATTCAAGAGTATAATCACTCCTGATTAAACAACACTCTATCTTGAGCGCAGAAAAAACATTTGTCTCTCAGCTGTAGAAACTTGAGATTTTTTAATCTATTGAATATGATTAAAAACACGACACGGGAAAGAAAATGCCGAGTATTGATCGAATTTCTCACCTCGTTTGGCTCGGAGAGCTCGAAAAGATCCAATCGATTCGCATTCCATTGTTGAATGACACCACGCAAGGCTTCACGCTCGGCCTTTTTGTTCGCTGCATCCGTTGCCATTCTGAAACAAAAATTAAATGAATTATAAATAACTTGTCACTACCACTGCGTATAATCATACAATTTTTTTATTACCGAGCATTTTATTCAATCGGCAAAGAATAAATGCAAATAAAAAATAATTTATAACTGCCATACGTACAAAATGGAATTGTGTGAGATAAAAAGCGATGCGTAAAACCGCCATTATAAATTCGATGGATCAAGTGAATTAGCTACGGTAAAACTCAAAGGTGAAAAATATAATACTCATATATGAGTGTATATATATATATATATATATATAGATACAAAACATGTTGATAGAATTATGTATGCAGTAACGGTCAACCCTAATAGTAGTCACGAGAGCGACAACCCAGTCAAGTTTACATGTGCCATTAATGTTTGTCACGGAGTGTACGTGTGTGTTCGTACGGCAACATCGTACTATTAAAAAGTCATTTTTGAATGTTTATCTCTCTATACACTCCCCTTTTATTTTGCCTCACTCTCTTGGTTTCGCGCCCGATCTTATTAACACACAATGCGAGTGCTCATGTCCCTCACCATGTTCAAAACATGAAAATGTGTAACAGGTTCCAAATTGTAAAGGCAATGAACGATGAAAATTTCACTTTTAAACTCATCGAATCTGACTTTATATCGATGTAAATTCAACAGAATCCATGCTGAGATAAATTCGGTGAAATTCGTTGCTGATGATTTCTATCGCGAAATTATAGGATCAGAAATGATTTTACTTTAAATGAAGATTTATCAAAACTAATTATAACGAGAAAAAAAATTACTGCATGAAATATCTAGTTGCTATTCAAATGCTAAACAATAGAAGACATTTGCTATTACATCACCTTGAATTCTCATTTTCCCAATAAATTATAAATTCAAAATAAATTTAGGAATTATGTGAAGTAAAATAATGGGAACATAGCCTCGAATTACACATACAGTCCATTTTTCATAAAATGAAAATTCAACCTTAAGTCAATAATCTGAACTCGACTGATTTGACATCAAATCATGTTTGGCAGTTTTTTTCAGATTACATTTTTTTCATTTGAATCATTTTGATTCTCGACCTTACACATTCCTAATAATCCAACAAAGTTGATCGTACTATACATTTCTGTATATATATATTTATTTATTAACGCTGGAATGCCTTTTACATCCTGTATGCTTGAACACGTATTTTACATGCTTGCTAACTTGTACCGCTGGAATGATAATTAAGGGAGAGAATGAAACAACTAAATTGTCATGAATTCTACGTATGTTATCCGGATGCGTGAAACTATGTCGGGGAATTGTCAATGATATTATACATGTATGTCTGTTATCAAAACATCAAGGACTCTCATCATCAGATGAAAAATTGCAAATAAGTTTCAAATTCAAATTTTTTCTTCATAATTGATATTTACGAAAAGATGACATTTTCCAAAGTTAATTCTCACACAATCTATAAAATCTCTAATCAATTTGCAGTTATTAGGATAACTTCAATACTACTTGTTTATTTTGGAATATAAATCCGTAAATTCAATTTATTCATTTAAAAAATAAATTCAGTTATTTTTAAGAAACAACTATATTTTTTGTATTTTAATTATGAGGAACATTGAGAGACGTGGGAGAAAATCATAAACAAGAAAATTTACGCTTTTCTGATGAGAAAATTTTCATTTATAACGAGACAAATAATTTTAATCTAATTTTAGAATAACCCAAATTGCATATTAAAAATTTACTTTCAATGAAAAATACATTGTGGTTTACTGACATCATTTAACGAATATGTATGCTCTATTCATGTAAATTTTTGCAATGTTTCTTTGGTATGTACCTGACAAAAGTAACATTTACCTGGCGCTTATTGAATCATTTGAAGCCATCCAATACATCGCAACCCATACATATATGAGAACATATGAATATCAACATAAATATAACATCTCATACTTATTCACTTTATTTGATAAAGAAGTTGACATTGTAGACACATGAAAATATTTTCTTTGCTATCGTTTGTGTTGCTATACAATAAATCTCCGGCTAGATATAACGATGAAGTTAAAAATAATTCTGTAATAATTCTCGTGATATAATTAATGTGACTGCATTGTATTCAAGCTCATCAATTTTTCCAAAACATCATATTTTAATGGGCTCAAGGCAGTGTGAAAGATGAAGTCATGCGCACTGCATTGTTACACCACCTGTTGCTTCACGTATACATTCCTGATATTTCGGATGTGGAATGAGTTTTTCAAGATGGATTCACTTCAAATATGACAATTTGGTGATTAACAATACGACGAAAGATTTAGACGAATATATCTTTTAGGAAGACCTCACTGTTATTCGCTTCCACTTAAATTTTTATAGTATTACATAGGGTAATTCATAAGAAATTATTGGAATAAAATAGAATGTCACGAATTGAAACTGTTATGGCATTCTATTCAATTATTGTTCCCAAATCAGCGCAATGAATTTCTAATATTGATTGAGCTTCGTTTTTTCATCTCCTTCGAACAATTCACAAAAAGATATTTTTCTTCAATTGGACATAAACTGAAAAATTCGGCCATTGATTCCATGAAAAAAAGCACTTTTTCGGCATCTGATTCCTTGATTGAGTGAACTAATGAAAGATTATTGTCAAGGTTAATTGCAACATAACATTGAATAAACAATTGAAACTTGATATTTTCCCGTCTGGCAATGAATTATTGCAACAAAAAACTCATCATGATAACTTCCACGATCACTATAACCACTATCAATAACATTTATTAACACAATTGTGTTCGCAACAACAATAGCAATGTCTTTATTAGAATTATAAAAATATTGTGCATCAATTTTCGACATTTTTGGTAACTTTAACATTCGCATGGTCAACATGAATGTATAATATCGATTTAGTTATCTTGTATTGTAATATCACGTCTATCCTTTTATTTAACGACGTTGTTTTTTTGCTGATATTCTATCCATCATTGAATTGACGTCCATATATGTTGACAGATAATTCTATTATCTGACAACTACATATTGAGAATTAACGAATAAGATAAATCGCTGGAAAATTGGAAATTAGCAGTGGCAATGTTCATCTGGCTAGGCAGGAAATCGCATTCACAGACGTACAGTTGCCAATTATATTATGTCCGTGTGAAATACCATGAAGCATTGTAAGTAGTTATAGGGGTCGAAGATTAGCTATCAACGAACCAAGGTGAGAAAAGCCAATATGTGAAACAACAATTATAGAAAAATGAATGAGTGGAGAAGGGAATATCGAGTGAGATCTCATTCCAACTCATATCTATTCATTCATTCCCTTTAGTTTATCAACTATCATATTGGAAAATCAAAAATATCCTTCAAACCAAGCTCTCCATAGTTATGTGTATGAAAAGAGTGCAGAGTAAGTACGCGAGGTATGGTGTTTAGTTTTAACAACTCTCGAAATAAATAGGTTAATTGTTCAGGTCGCTCACTCTAACTCAATTTATTTAAACCGGAAGACTGGACTGTTGACGGCGCTAAATAGTGCGAGTATAACCTTTCTGTATATTTTTCCGCCACAAACTTTATATTCAGTGACCGACATTTTATTCTTACACAAACAATTATTTACAATTTAAGTTTGGGAGCATCGGTTTTTTATACGTGTAAAAGAAAGCTTGTGTGAATATGCAGGATATCTTCAATGATTCTGAATACGAAAAAAATGATATGGCGATACATTCACGTTGCACTAAATTGAACAAAGAAAACCTACATATTTCGGTATTTCACTTATGGGTTATGGGGAAAGTTAGAGAGAGAGAGGAAATGGAATGCATAGCAATGCCAGAGAGACAATTCATCAACTCTAAGTGTCCGTTCAATTACAAATGAAGAAACATTCGTTAGACTTACATAATCAAACTCTATCCATTGACCCCCATGAAAATGAACTTCTCAATGAAACGATACTACATGCATTCAACAGAGTGACTTCATCACAAATCAAATGTTTGTAGAATGTGATGACGTGGAATAGTGAATCACCACTTGAATGATATCTCAATACTATTTGAATAAAGAGAGCAACATGCAGGATATGAATGTCTATCATAGTCAAGTGCTGTTGGAATTTTTATCAAATGAATGAAAATGGCAAAGAAAAGTTTTTCAGGCAATTGAATGAAATGAAATCTGTATACTTAAGAACATGAAAGGTATGAATGACTATCATGATTTGAATTACTTAATGGCTGACAAATAAAACTGCCATATTATATCAATTTAAATAATATGTACAAACACACAATTGTTAACCGAATCAAAATACGATGGATGAGCATCGAGGATGCGTAAACAGTTATATTAAGTCTTAGACACATTGGTGCGGATAGATATGTCTACACAAGTCCCTCTTGTATATTTTTCCGGCTCGCCGATACAAAACAATACAATGTACATTAGGGATATGTCTGATGATGTCGGGCGAGACGATTTCCAGGAAGCGAAGATGGACAAACTAACCTGTCGCATGTTTAATGCAGGTGGATATATACATATATATAGGCACAATAATACCTGGTATCAATAGCGACACTCGCTATTGAAATATCGCTGGACCGGATATGGTAACACTCGCACCATTTTTATTATATTGGAAAACCTCACAGTCACGCAGCCAATTTTTTTAAGCCGACACGCCCAATTATAAGTATGATACTTAGCTGCTATTGAGAATCTTATTATATTGAAATGTGAAAGTTGAATGTATTATTGTTATCGTGTTATCAGATAATAATTCTGAAGAATGATGTGAGTATAATCGTACATTTAATGCCGTTTTATTCCACTGATTTTATATCTATCTATAATTGAATGCGTTATTGTTTGAGACTTTACGATTGTGGAGCTATGACGAAATTTTGATGAATGTATTGGTCAGAAAATAATATGGTAGAAATTTTTATTCAACTCTGGTCTTGGTATCTTTTGACTTTTTATTTCATTTAGTTTCGTTGTAAAGAAGAAATGACGTGTTTTTTCTTTAGATACGGGCTCTCCGATGACTGTATTCTCCTGAATGTGATCACAGGAAAATTGTTCGATTGGTGATATCATCATTCGAAAAGTTTTATATCAATAATAATGACATTTTTAAGACATGCTATATAATGAAATTTTCATTGGTTTCATGTAAAGGTTTCCAGCAATAAGAGTATTTGTATCTCATCAAATTGTCCATTAAATTCTGAAAATTCACGACATTCCAATTTGAAATGAAAGTTTCTGGAATGTTGATGGTTCAGTGTTGTTAATTTTCTGGCGAACTCGTCCAGAATAATTCATTTAACATTCCAAAACCAAAAGAGTTCCGACCTTTTATGGGAGCATGAATTTTCAGAAATTCGCATTCCGTGAGTAAATTATAGAAAAATCAGTAATTGAATACTCGTAAAATTCCGAAACAATTATCCTGCGATTCTGATTGAAAATTGAATAGATCCAGCCCTTTCTATATTTCAAATACTTCCACATATCTGCCAGCTAGAATTTTCTAATTTAGGAGCATTGTAATAATGATAATTTATGCCATACCAATAATAATAAATAAAGAGTATCCGACCGAAGAAATAGAAGCATGTTCCATTATCGTATGAAATATATAACGAATGTATGCAAAAAACTGAACTACTCGAAAAAAGCTTTTGCCTAATTCATCTCTGAATATCTCATTGACTCCTCCACACATATTCTACTTCATATACTTACATCTCAGGCACAGTCATCTTCCGAATACGAAATTAAACTCCACAAAGAATACAATCTCACCCACAAATTCCACCTTTATCCCTTTATCATCCTCTTCCACTCCTTAATACTAATTCCTCAACTTCCCTGAAACTTCAGTTCAGTCACAGACACGCGCGAGATGAATTATAATTTCCTTAAGTAATCACTAAATTAATAATTTCACACTTATTTAATCTCTTCCAAAAATCCGCCCTTTCAATTACAACGTCGAATAAACTAATTCATTGAATTTCTCTCCACTTGTTCAATTCTTTGGATCAATTCCAAATTGTCCAGTAAATTATATTACACACACTCAACATTTTCAAAGGCATAACATGACTTTCCACTCTCTTTCTCCATAAAATACAAACTGCATCACTGTAGTACACACTAAAACTAAACTCTGCCAATTTGCAAATAAACATACATACATGAATGAAGAAACTCACATACACTGTAACTCAACAATTTCACAATCAACTATCACTTTGAACTAACTCAACAGCACTAACCGACTTGTGCCTATTGATGTGCTCTAAATGATAAAGTTTCGTTAGCAACATTTACTTCACATAAGTCTACAAAATTTCTAGCTCTTTTTATAAACACTTACTGCTACACTTATCATACTCACCATCAATCCTCACTTATCCTAGCAGGAATTTTCAGATTTTTATGAGTTTGCAATCATATGAAACAATAACAAAGTATAATTATTGTGAAGTCTCTTTATTCACAGAATATCGAACACAACTACTTTCGTCTTATTTCTCAAAGCTACAACTGAACACACTAAAAGTTTGTGACTGTTCGCCATCAAGGTGGCAAAGACGCCAGGTAACGTTAGGGTACTGACACGTTGGAATGTCCGTGCGCATGTTACGACTGTGGGTCTGAATGCCAACCGGTATACCGAGAAGGCCCGACGGGGTCCGGGGCAACAGAGGAAAAATGAGGTAGGGAGCCTTCATATGGTAGGAAGTGGTAAAAGCATTTGGTGAGAGGGGCGAATTGTGTGTGGCTCAATACGTACATTGGGTAAGCCATGAGATTCAACCTCATGTGTTGGTGTAGCAAGGGAATGGGGATATATGTATATATACAGGGTGTACTGGAATTACTCACGAACATGATTCTCTTGGGGTGTTTACAAAAATTCTTTTTTGGTATAAGAATGAATATGTTCAAGGTGAAAAAAAAGGTGGAGAAATATCGAAATAGTAAATTGTGCTGTGAATGCTCAAGTGAGGGAAAATTTTGGACTTTGTAGGTTCATGTATATTGATAAGTTGGATGATGAAGCACGAGAACGTTGAGTTATAAAAGATAATGGATAAAATTCTGCTTCTTTTAAGTTGTTATTTTCGTGAGCCGAGTTCTCGATTTGGAAAATTATGTTTATATCGTCGGTATGCTATTTTAGTACACACTAGGGAGAAATGCTGGCATGAAATTTATTAATTCGGATTTTTATTTGGTTATTTTCGGAATATGTATTGAGAATTAATCCCATAGCACACTATGCCTGATATATAGTTATGATATTGTGGTGAAACGTTTGGAATATTTTATTTGATATTTCCCTCCTAGCCTTAAAGTTGTTGTTGTGTGTGTTTTTTTTTTTTTTTTTTTCGAAGTTTATGGACATTAGATTAGCCTTAAGATAGATGAAATATAATTCATAAGAAAACCTCGTTTACGTTTCTTTCGATGAGATTTTTTGGAACAAAAATTGTGATAATTAGGCAAGGCGTCATCATATCAGGTTAATGTGTGGAAATTCCATTGTTTACTTCAGATTGTCTCGACATTTTTATTTCAGGTAAATTTGACATTTCAAAAAGCCGAAAATTATAACACAATCATTCTCATCTGTTCGTTTCAATCAGACCATTGTCTCAATTCTCATACACTGAAAAAACACGTTGAGTTGGACGGCAAAATTTATATATCGAATAACAATATTCGTTTTACTCTATTCCCTAAACTTTTTGCTGTAACAAGAGAGCAAAATTTTCTCATACAGAGCATATGGGCCACTAAGACGAATAATGGAGACAGTCTGACCTTCGTTGTATCACTTTTGATCATTAATGATTGAAATTCATTATCTCAAAACATCATGAGATGGAAAATGTCAAGTTCTGTAGTATTGAGTGTTGCCCAAATTACTTTTCTCCCATAAAAAATCAACGATCAGAGAAAACAAAACATACAAACAACATAACCAATACATCAGATGCGGCTGCATCTGTAAGCCATACGTAAAAGGAATCAAAACTTGAGTTGGGAGCTTAAATCATGTGTTTATGAGCGAGGAACCGATTTTACAGTGTAAATACTGCAAAGCTACTATCGTAACGTCTGAAGAATTTCAAGTCCCATGGCCAAATTAGTGTTATAGTAAAATACAAATTCGTTTTCACCAGTAGATACACATATCCTATTGTTTAGAATATGTACGAACTAAAACTGCAGCATTCCCATCCGATAAAAACTGTTTTTTCAGTGTAAATGGGAAAGAACTTTGTGAATGAATATACAGTCGAGACAGCACTTACTCATAAATTTAGAATGCTGTCAAATAAAACTCCGTTGGAACTTTCTCCAAAAAATGATAACCCTTCCTAATCTACATCCATTGTTTCGCACCTGAACTTTGAACGGCGTTTAATAAATCGAACGATGCAACACTCGAGAAAAAGAACTCAATTGAACAATCATCAGAAAAAAAAATTAAATCAAAATATCCTTCTAACAATATATAATTCAAATCTTCATGTACTCAAATCGTCCTCCAACATTTCCACTGTGTATGAAACATCTGAAGTAAACATCAGCTGCTCATGACGAAGGAAAATACCAACGGCAAAATAAGACGAACTCCATAATTATCAGACGAAGGAACCAACGTTAACTTGATGATTGAATTTTCCACAATTTCAACTTGAACAAATAATATTCGAATCAAAAATACTGCCGACATAAAACCGTAAAAATTCAACGCCGAAAAATGCAGTGATTCTCAACCAAAACAAATTTTATCACCGTATAAAAATTTCAAGTGTAGAAACAAATAATTCCACATCAAACATCAATCTGTTGTTATTCGGCCATTAATAATTAAGTGAATAAAAAAATAAAAAATTTCAAATAGTCTCCTCAATTTAGCATTTACAGGAAATATCAGTGTTTTTAACACACACTGTATATACAGTTGTGAGCCGTATCGAGTGAGAAAAAAGATCATCCAGGATACGATGGAATTCCCTTGACTAAACCCACAGCGTTATGGAAGGTAGGATAGGTGAAGCATTCAAGCGTGAAAGAGATTTCCAACCTCATACGAATCATGCCAGATTCCCCTTCAGCAAAGGGTGGTAACACGCGAGGGTGTGTCACACCAAAACAGTACAGTGTATAATATATGATTGGTATATTATTTGCATTTGTTTGAGTGAACGAAATACTATACCAAACTATCATTTCATCAGGTGAATTCCGCCAATTTACCAACTCAAATTTTTTGAATATTATCATTAGTATGTGCCAATATGATGAAAGAAAACTTATGTACAACAAAACTGATTCAAGCTACATATTTTTAAATATTGTTTATTTCGTGTTATATTTGAAGTTTGCGAGGCATAATTATCGTGGGAAATTGAGTAATTTTATTCTATGCTCTTCTAATCCCAATTAAAAATATTTTCATGAATAGACATTCGCCTTGTCAATTTATATTATGAATATTAAAGCAGGGGTTCAGAAAAGATTCAATACGGTACTGTGAATGAAACGGCATCACCAGTCAGGGTCGATCCCGTGTGTAGCATGATAGTTACCGATGGCCAGGTGCGACAGCGATACGCTTAACTGCCTGGGAATCGTTCACTATAGTTATATTTTTCCCCAAACCTAATATAAAGAGAAATTCAGTGCGGATACTTATCGTGTCACATCAGATTATGGTATGAAAAAAAAATTTCAATTTGGAATGTTTGGAGGATCGATCTTTTCGTTAAAACGTAGGATTTTCGTTAATTGCATCTTCATTTTCAGCTATCCAATCAATTTTCTTGTTTATTCATCTGTGTTGATTTTATCAAAGCCAAACATCTGATTCTATCTCGATACTGACTGTTCATTGTACTCTCTATAAAGTGAGAAACGGTTCTTTTTTTGTTTGTTTGTTAATTGAATTATTCTATTGGTGTTGGTGTTGGATTCTAAGAATAGAAATGCAATAAAAATATCATAAGCGAGACGATTGTATTTCCGAGACGAGTTATTTCGAATATATGAAAATAACCAAATTTATCCAACTTCAGATTGTGACCGAGCGTAAATTATATCGAAATTTTTATGATCACTCCAACAGTAATTTCCAATTCAAGTGGGCGAAATGAAAATTAATTTTCACAACAATTTACTGATTAAACTCATTCCGTACTTTTTCTCCATCCTCCTGTTTTGCAAGATTAGATTTTCTTGAAAAGTATCATGTTGATTATTCTTTTACACAACTCTCCCTTCTCGTCCATGCTCGAAATCATCTATATAGAAAATAGACTCAATATAGAATTGAAAAAATTAAAATACAAAAGGAAGTACCAATCAAAAATCTTCGAATGTTTCTATCCATAAGAATACTGAATGCGTGTCACACTTATCGACCTCCCGCTCTTCTGTTTATCCAACCATTCAAACAATGACATGCTTCAAACAAGAAATAGATAGAAAGATGAACAGAAAGACGAATCGCTTTGAAAATATTTGAAAGTAAATTATTTTCTGTGAAATAGCTGATGTAAATATGTAATCCAGCACGAACAATTTCTAGTAACGTCTAGTTTCTGAATTCAACCTTTACCCAAGCGATTCAATCATTTTTATCCAATTCAGACATAGAATGAATGATGATAAATAAAATGCAGAGAGAAAATAGAACAAAAGAAGAATCGCCGAAATAAAAGCGTTCGATACAAACGTCTGTCTATTTTTACTCTACAGCAAATTCAATACTTTGAACAACGTCCTCCTCCACCTCTTTCATTCTATTGCCAAACAAAAAAAAATGCACCAAGTGCATGTCACAACCGAATAGCTCTTGGATAAGATAAACATTCTACACATTCCAAATTCCAATTCTAATAGATTATCCATGAAAGTTGAGCGCCGCCCATAAATACTACACACATTGATCAATAAATTAGTTGAATATGCCTCATCAATTACTTTTTCTTTTCCATTATTTCTAATTCCGAACCCAATAAAATCTCGAAAAACTCTACTGAAACGTCTGAAGATTTACAACATACAATTTAATTACAAATTGTTATTGACAATAATTAAATAGTTCATGCAATCTCATCAAAGTAATTCAATACGTGATTCAAATCACAGACACAACAACATGATGAGTTTTGCGATTGTGGGAAACCCTGGTGGATGAATGTACGGGAATGCTAAGAGGGAAACACATATACATGTATGCATGTACGAATATAAACTTGAGATGAGCTGGGACGCGTATAAAGTTCTTCAGCGCAGTATAAACTTACAGAGGGTGTGGGCGTACAGGTGCAGTTGAAGTCTCTGGTATCTGTATGTACACTATAGAAAGTATGAACATGCTCTTCATGTGAATTAAACAATGCGATGTGGTTGGGTATATCTTTTCAACGAGTTCCATAGTGTTATAAATGATGTACGGTATGAATATAAATATTATGGAGAATACTTGGGTTGTAATTGTTCTGAATTAAGAGGATAAACTTCGAAAATGCATAACTTTTACACTGGGAAAATAATATTGTAAATTAACAGATTATTATCACATTTCACAGAGAATTAATTCTATCGTTAAGTTGCGTGCAAATTGAGAGTTTATTCAAAGTTAAAATAATCTCAGGTTGAACCTTTTTTTTTTATAATAATGATACAGAAAATATCAGATAGCAATATTCATTTCATCAAAGAATAAAAAGAAAGAACAAAGATGAGATCTCAAAATGAAAAGTGAATGTCATGATATCTTGTTTTCAATTGTTGAATATTTTATTTTTTGACATATGATGTATTTATTCAAATATTTGGATGAAAGTGACGTCACTTGACAGTAACTTTAATTGAGTTTGCCTCACACCACGTCATTGGGATAATGCATAATATATAAATTTTTATTGCTATCAATGCTGTTATCGTGAGCTTTATCAACATGTTCATTTTATTGCGATACAAATTTATTACGGTTGTTTTTTATATTTTTCATTGTGTACGCAACTACTTGCATAAATTCAACTGTAATCTTATGACCTTCAGAGAGCTACATTCAAGGTTGAACAAATGTCAATCTGTCTATGTTTGGAACAAGAATTTTTCATGCCAAATTGTGAAATTGAAGTTGAAAATTATAATTAGGTGTCATTGAACAAAACTCTTATTTTTTCTGAACGACTTTTTTTTTATTGAAAATAAAATAAATATTTCAAGAACCACTCGAATATAATTCAGTGTGTATTTGTTATCATCTATACCCATGTACGCTCTAGAAATCACTTGAAAGAAATCAATAATGTAAATGTTAGAGCGACCAGATCTAGATCTGGTCTAATATTAATGTATATGAATTCATGAGTTGTGTTTATCCCGAGTAAAGAATAAAAATATATTCGATGTAAAAAATTATTATCGAAAAGTGCCGCATTAATTAATTATCATAGTCACTGCATAATCTCAAAAATAATCATCACTTGAACATAACCAGCTGTCAGTTATAATCCAATACCTATCATTAAGAACGTATCTGAATGACAATCGATAAATAAAAATTGATGAAAAGTTCCACTTAACAAAGAACACGTATAACATAGGGGCCCAGCAAAATATTGATACAGAGAATTATTTTTCTAAACATCATTCATCGGCCTACGAATTACCAACAAGAATTGCGTACGAGCTTCATGCGTTCCCATACGACTAACGATATCTATAAATATATGTATATATTATTGCGCGAGAATTTACGCTCGATGACTGAACGTGCTAATCATGCACACTCATGCAACAATACGAGAACAATTTTGTGGGACTTCCTGTTAAAGCATTTGAGCGTGATGTTCATAAATTGCTCCCACTGTACAATAAGTATGTGAACATCGTTATAAAATGAGTCAAATTCATCTTTCTTTCATTCATCTCTGTCCCCTTTGTATTTCCTTCGAATTTTTTCATACCTTCATTCAGTTCTGTACCGTTCCACGTCGCATCTTTTGTTATTATGGAAAAATACACAATACACAAATTGAATAAACTGTGGGTACGACGGAACGTCCCGTCACACACTGGGCTGACGCTAGACATCGATAAGGAAGAAAACCGTTATCGTTCAAGCGAGAAGAATGAAAAAGAGACACGAATATGTATACGACTTTGTGTCATGCACAAGCGTACACGTACCTCACCTTTCGGCTTTGCATGCCCGAATGCCTAACACAATTGGAAACCAACCTTAAGAACAAAAACAGTGTATAGATTGACATGTTTTTTACGCAACAAAGCCCAAGCTTGGTTATATATACTGATTGTGACTCATTCTGTACATATCTATATGTGATGTTTCAGGTAAATAAAAGAAGAACGTCACATACGCTACACTAAAATGTCAACAATTTTATGCTCACTATTCTTAGATGTAATTATTCCAAATATTTTATTCATAAAAATCTTCTGATTTTTAGCTTTTTTGTTTCACATCGATTAGTTTTCCTCTATCATGCAAGCGTTGTAAGGTTATGAGGGTTTTTTTTTATCGAAGTTTCGGTTATTTCACGTAGATGTTTCGAACAGTGTTGAAAAAAAATATTGGGGAATATTTAGGTAAAACCTGTAGTTTAATAAATCGATTATCCAACATTAATTCATGTGATGTTAGAGAATTCCGAAATAATTTGAAGCTATTCGCGATATAAAGTTGCGTAGATTTGATTTTCAACCTATTTTTCATTGGATTTTTTGTCTTGATTATGAAAGACCACTTGATTGTGAATATTTTTATAAAAATTCAACTATTCCATATCAGTGACAAAAATATCGCACCTCTTCTTTCTCCTTCATTAAATATAAAGCATAAGAAAAAATTAAGACAGAAAAATGAGCGAAATGATTACAGTTGAATATCAATTTTTCATAGTAACTCTTTATACATGTGAAGAAATATAGAATATTCGACCGTTCAGTAAATTAAGTCTGGTACACTCCACGCTCTCGGAAAAAAATCTATTCCTGATTGATCGCAATGCCATCGGAGGGTTTTTATCTATCATCGTAAATCGGCAATGATAATAATTCAACTTTCTCTATAATAATATTAAACAACATTCAATACCGCATTGAATGAGATCATACGAAATTCAACAAGCTATATATATATAACAGTTAGTACAATAGAATGGAGGTCCAATCCGCTCTCCTAACTAAACAAACACCACCTTTACTCAACTATTTCAATATTCACATAACTAGATATTATTCACATATCCAGATGTTTTTTTTTGTGTATTTGGAAGTATTCAGGGAGTAGCCTGAAATTTATCCGAATGTGTCACTCACTCAATTGAGACAGTTGTCCAACTCTAGTGATGTTTGTTCCCCAAAGAATTTATTTGGCATTACAACCTACTGTTTGAATAAATACAAATCACCACTATTACAAAAATGTTGCTGTCAAGTTAGAATACACAAATACATGAATGTATAACACCGTATTTATAATACAGTTTCCGCAGAATGCAATTATTTTGAACATAGAAATAAAAGAATTCATTCATCATTTTTCCAGAAATACATCCGACCGTTAACTGTAAAAAAATAAATCAGCAATTGTAATATAAATGAACTATTTAATTTATCTTCTGATAGTTTTCAAACTATTCATCATTTCTAGAATTATTATAATCCATCTGCAATGGAAGTATTATTCATGCCAATGAATAGCAGTGTAAATAATGAAAATAACTCGACCTGAAGTTTTACTTCACTATTAGTCAATCATCTCTCGTTCTTCTTTATAGTTCGTGATATCCAGCAAAAAATGAAACGTTCATGGCATCGATGTGATTGCTAGCGATTATATGCTACTGGTCATTCGTGGTTATTTCCCGTTGCGTGAAAGCCGCCGTTGAAAGGAATTAGGGTCGCGCAATATAAACTGAATAAGTTGAATGATCTCATTTTGCGCACGACATTGCGAGGATCGTTCAGTTTTTTTTTTTTATGCGTAAAAGTGTACATGTTTTACTTTCTCATTTCTTTTCCACACCTAATTTTTTCAAGTCGTAATATAAAAGACATACATAGGGTGATTCGATGGAAAATTTACATTCGATACTGGTCGACTCATCCTACGAGAGATTAAAAATGTTGCCGTTAAATGTACGGCATGTCCTGATATTTATGAGAAATGGGGATAAAAAAATGTTAGACTTCAATAAATTTGAGTGCCATTGTCCAGTGCAAATCTGATAAATCCGGATGTAAAACAAGTTTCAATAATAAACCTCATTTTTCAATGTTTCTGACAAAAATCAAAGTCTGCTATTCATTCCCCTCTCTATTTATTCTTTTGTTTATTCCTTTTCCTATCCTTTCCCCATATACAAACTGAAAAAATTCATTCTTTTCTCTCTTCTAAACCATTTGGATCTGCAATTATGTTCATATAAAATAACGCAGACATGGACATCATGATTATAATGTCATTATTATCGTAAATAAATCTGTAGAAGAAAGGAATGCATTTTCCACATAAGTAGGATACGATTTATCAATTACCAAATGAGAATCATTGAGAAGTAATCTAAAAATTCAGCTCTGATATCAACTATTCCAAGGTAAATAGCTATGAAAATATTCACTAATTGCAGTTGATTCTCATAATTTGATTCCAAATCTTATATGAAATCAAGGTTTGATGAAAAAATGAACTTCCTTCTTCAGAAGAATATTTCTCGTTATATTCGACAGTGCCAAATTGATCATCTAATTATTCAAAGGAATTGAACATCATCAATCGGTGCTATCTATTCAAAGTTCGCCGATTTTTATAATAATAATATTGCAACTCAGTTATCTCATCATTCAAATAGAATCCATCGAATAACATTACAATAAAGCACACCCCAAAATATGGTCCATCATTACAGATCCAAAGTCAGATACATTCCACTTAATACGTAAGCCTACGGAAAAGGAAATTACCTGGTATTGGATCTATCAATCAATCAAACTTGGGAACAATAAAAAAAAAGTATCTCTAGCTGGTTCAGAGTTACGTGAGATTAGAACTCAAAAACTGATTCTCATATGAGTCAGAATGAGACTAACAACTTTCATTGAAAGCATTTTCACTTTACGAAAAGTAATGATGCGAAATTTTTGTGAGTCTCGCTTGTGAGAAATTTATTGTTATGCCTGGTTATAGTTCAAACGAACCCATCAGATGACGAGTGTTAACAGCATGTTCATTGCGCTTAACCACCCATTTCCTGCCTGCTTGTTATATATACATCTATATATGCACATATATCCACTTGCGTTATGTACATGTATCCATACAACATACGCATGATCTGGATCACACAATTTGCCACTGTGAAATTATCTGCATTTGAGTGTAATAAGTCATCATACAATAACCATATAATCCATTTTATTCAGATGTAATTTCATTGTATTTGAAAAAAAAAAGGGAAACAATTAAGTAACCAACATTTCTCACAGGAACTTCCATGAGACATTATTAGTCTTCGTCTATTAAAGATTGTTAGCGGGGTAAGTTCAATCAGTGTCACTTCCTATATCCAAAAATAATCCACATCACTGGTAAAATAATTATCAAATATCAATTAAAGGAATTGTAGAGTCCAATAAAATATCTGCTAAAATGATAATATTTTCAGAATAGGATTCAAAAAGTCAATTTCTAGATAACCAAACTTTCTACCAGATTATAGCACCTAAAAAATTCCCCCTACCGATTCAATTCAATCTGACATGAATGGATGTACATACAGAGATTAGAAGTGTAAGTTTTACTGGAAATTTGCATCAGTCCAGGAACTTCGGACGAGTTTCTCCCAAGACCACATATTTGAAGACTTTGACCAGAATATCTCGATAGCTTCTGTATGGATGAACTTCACATTCCGCTAGTTCGTCATATAGAAGTAAAGCGAGTTCTTCGAGAAAAAAATCTCTCCTAATGCATCCCTCTGAATCAATCAAAAAAGTTTTTTTTCTTTTTACCTCAAATCGAAACTTCTGAAAATCGCCATGTGGTCGATCCTTCCAAAAAAAATACTCTTCGAAAAAATCATCCAATCATTTTAGGATATGATTGTGAGGGAGAAAAATATTGCAGAAGACACCACCAAATTCGAGCATTTTAACTGGCAATAAATATTGACATCGCAACGACAGACGAATTACTATTACAATATGAGCTAGTTAAATCCGTTGACACGTGTGAAATACAAAGGAACCTGTCATAGTAACAGTCGTGGTATACAATAGTGAGAGAAAGGGTAAAGGGTTGAAGAAAAGAGGTGAAGAGAGGTCATTATGCCAACGTAAAGAGAGCACATGAAACGATGGAGTTGCTCTCTGTACAAACTGTCCATATGCCTGTAGCATGATCTGACTTTCATTATTCAGTACGGCCTTCAGAAACGCGTCAAAGAAGCGGCGTGGAACGTTTACACAATGTCGATAAGGTAGACCACGTTTATGAAAAAATAATAGGCACTTTAGTGTTCTCTACGTATACGAGTCCATACAACAGCTTATAAGACTCTGGTTGCAGCAGCTTCTCTCATTCTTTTTCATTTTACCTTCAATGCACCTTGTATAACTGGAGGTACACATAATTTACTCTGGTATTCGCCAAGAGGAACATTCATTATACGTGAAATGCATCCAGTATTTTTCACTGCCTTATTACACTTTATGTTCAGTTAGATATCACGTTTTGGAATATTCCTTTGAGAATTCTCTTCTTAGCTCGGGTGAGCACGATCAATTCCTCTGCGATTTTTCATCATGTAGTTTATAGACAGGTGAAAGATTCGAATTTTCGTATTTGATCACACATGATCAAGGCATTTTTCGTGGCGCTGACATTGAGTAATGGATAGGAGACGTTGAAGGTATCAATCGAGCGATTATATCTCAAAGTTGGACGAATGCACTTGACAAATGTATCGTGAGAATGATGATGATCAAAGTCGTATTACTGAGTTTGACAATTATCGTTGAAATAATACAAAATTGCCCATTTTGTCTGATGATAACAGGGAAAATAAATAGTATATGCGATAATGATGAAAAAATATCGGAACATGGGACAGTATGAGCTCATTGTCTTATCATCAATTGTGTCGGTGAAAATGTTTTTTTCGCTCTGTCATGTTTTTAAAAAAGGAATTTTTAGCTATATTTGGAAAAACTCAAAACGAGTCCGATTTTCACAAACACTAAATCCCTAAATCTTTACAGAACAACACACTTTGTGAGGACTCTTTTAAAACAGACGTTTTGGAGAGCCTATCAGTGCTTTGTTATCTCTGTATAAATTATTTTGAATGTTGACTGACTTTGGGCGCTCAAAAAAAAAAAGGCCTATTGGGTGCAGGACCGTTATGCATGAGTCTTCAAATAATATGAAGCTTTTACCTGTTCGACAGTTTTGGTTGTTTTGTTATTCTTGTCAGAGAACTAGCATTCCAGGTGAGATATGGAAAAATATGTACCGCTGGCACCCGATGATTTCACAACAATGAATACGGAATTATTTGACAGAGCTTCTGTGAACGGTTTGTTCAATATTCAGCATGTTTATGTTATTAAAAATTAGCCGAATATCGATGGTACAAGATAAATGAATGTAAAAACTTCGCACTTGTGGCAAAAGCTACACAAATTTCCTAGCCAGATTGCATTTGTTCGAGTTTAATCAGTGAATTTGTTTCCAGAATATCGACCACACCAGTTTGAAAGAAACAAAGTTTGTACTAAAAAGTGTTCAATATTTCCGGCGAGCATTTATCGACATTCAGACGCTCAACGACAAACGTCCATTGCTTCCACGTTCTTCATATTCTCAAAAATTTCTTGGATAAATTTCAAAATTACCATCAAGAAATGAAATGGAAAAAATAATACACATACTTCACATTTGTGTAATAAATTTTTCCCATCAACACTTTCAACTGATGACAATGAACCTCTTTGTTAAGTTTTTCCAGATGAAATCAAAAAAATTTTCCCCACATAAAAGAAACATTGGTGACGATGTTATACGCAAAAATGAGTTCCGATGAAAGAGGAAAACAAAAGAATAAAAATAAAGAAATTTTCAAGTATAATAAAAAGATGTTGGGTGTTACAAACAAAGCACGTTCCAGCGTTCATTATAATTAAAAATTCAATCACCAGAGAAAAAGAACGTTTTCAATCAATCAGCCAACAAAAAAATAAAATATATTTTTGTTTGACAAGAAACAAAAGAATAATAAACTTTGGACTAATGTGTATATATTTATCACGTACATTTTCAAGAATGAACAAACAAATACAACAAACAATGAGTCAGTTGTGTTATACAGTCCCGCGACATTAACGACTTGAGAAAATTTCGAAGCTGTAAAAAAAATCAGAAATCCTACTACAGAGAGGATATTTTTTTTCCTCTCGTACATATATATTAATATTATATATATTATATTAGACGGCCCTTGAAATCGCGTCAAATTTCCTACTCATTTGAGAGACCGGATTTCCAAGTTGCATGAGTATATATATACTAAAGAGCAAAGAAATGCTTGTCGTCTATACACACTCGTGCCGGCTGTTTAGAACTCGTATATATAAGCATCATCTGGAAAGAAGACAATGAAAAAAGAAAGGAGAGAGAGCAAGAAAGATATTTTTCATGACGATGGCATGTATATTCTTCTCTCTTGTTCCCTCATCATCCAGAATTCATTCTCAAATGCAAAGAGAAGGTTAGTAATATTCCTTTGTCATTTTAATTCTTATTAATGCAATCCCGTCTTCCAAAATACTCTTCTCCAGCTTTCGTCATGCTTCAATGTATTCTCCGTTAATTTTCGATCCAGTTAACCCCCCTCGGATTGTCATATTTATGAACCAGAACGTTCAAGAAAAAGAATAAAGAGGAAAAAAAGTACATGGTGCGACAGAGCTGCATTTGATTTGGACTCTCACAACTGCTCTGTTTACATTTTTTTTTTCTTCCACTTCAAAGTTATTATAAACTCCGGCTAATAAGTATTTTTCTCAACGATGGTTCAATATTGAATAAAAAGCTTAACCCAGAAAAGAAATATTCATTTCTTTTTTCTTTCCCTTTCTTAACTGGAATTGAGTTTATAATTAAACAGTGAAGGAAAAATGAATGTACATATAATTATTCAAATATACTTCTTTACACAGAGAAGAAGCGCTGTGAGTGTGAGAATTGATAATAGAGTTTTAAGTTCATCAACGACGAAGAAGTGGAAATAAATTTGAATAATATTATAAATTTCGTCGGACCAATATTGATTCGGATACAGAAATGAAATTAAAATTGGTTATCAGTTATTTTCTCATGAAGAATTAAATCAGAATTTTTCTTTCGGGCCTCCATTCTTATGTCTCTATTTGAAATGCCGATGAAATTCTCAATACACATCATAAATTTTTGATGTGATAAAAATGATAACAATAAACAGCAAGTTATGTCTTTTGAAAACTTGGAAAGTGCAAATGTTTTTTCTCCGTTTGCCAGCTGCAGCAAATCGTTTTTCCTTAGCGGGTATTGAAATTATCAAATTCCTATCCTGAATTCAATCCAATCCAATATTCCATCTCAGAAAAAGAAAGAAGAAGAAAAATGAATGAATCTAAGATTTTTTATTAAAGGATCTTCAATAGTAAATGAATTATAAATATCAAAATCCATGATCCTGTTATATTCCTAATGAAGACTGATGAAATATTTTTCTACTTCCAATCTGATTATAGCAATTTTATACAAATGTGAAATGTAATGATAATATCTTCAGAGAAATTCTGAATGTACATATACTGTGACAGTAAATTAGGAGGAAGACGATAACTGCTCATTAGAATTTTAGCAGAATAAATTCATGAAGAAACGTAAGAGAAAATGTGGATATAGATTCTGTTAAGTTCTACGAACGGTTTCTCTTGTGTCTTGTTTTTTTCTATCATTCCACCTTCGTTTGCTATATTTAATCTTGTGCTGATCTCATAACTGTCGTCAAGGACAAACAATTAATGCGATTATCAATGTGTTGTTGACGTAACATACTGGGTGTCGAAAAAAAATGTGATCAAACAGTCGCACATTTTGTAGACAGGAAAAAATATATTTCAGAAAATATCTAACATTCAGAATTGCTCTTAACCAATTATATAATAAAAATCCTTGAAATTTCACAAAGCAATAACTTTGCATCTAAATATATTCTCAATTCTGTATATGAATATATATGGATGCATATTGTTGTGTAGGTATAGCTAGGGACAGTGAAAAAAACAAGCTTGAACATATCCCATTCGCATTCATGAATAACAAATATTTTATACCAACTATAAGGGATAATACAGGTTGGAAGGGCTGAAGAGAAAGACCATTGGCACCGTATAACCGACATCAAGAGAGAGTTATTCGGTCAGTTGAACAAAATGTCTCACATGGACATATCTATAAATGTATACATCTACATTCATGTGGGTATAAGTGTTATGCGTGGCAAAGCATTATGAAGATTTTATGGAACCTACGAATGTTTTGTCAGTAATAAGATTTTTTGGTTGCCATTTTGTTAATTAGTAATAATTTCGTTTGCAAACTGTGCAAAATAACAGAAAAATCACGTGCATTGGTTGTTATTTCTGAATTTTGTTTCATTCTGCGCACAATGTTGTTTCTTTCTCTGATGATTATGGACCTGGATGAGAATTTTCAAGCTTTTTTTTTCTCACTGTATCACAGTAGAGCCAACCCTAGTGCATGATATTTAGGAGAATGAATTTACATAGTTGTCGGTGAGATAATTTTGATAATATAAATGAATTATGTCATATATAGATGACAATTGAATTAGCAATTTTTCTTTGTTGGATTCATAAACGAACGGTGCCTCAAGAAGACAAAAGAAATCAGTGCACATATTTTATCCAACCGGATAATGAAGATAAATTTGTAAAACATGTTTATTCTGATCTGGTGGATATGAATGTCTCACTGCTAAAAAAAATCAACACCTCAAGAATTCCACTTGTGACAGTTTTCGCCACAAACTTCATAGAATTATTATCGACGTAACAAATGTAAGCCGTGGATGAATTAGTTATGTTCAGAACAGTGTATAGACCACATACAATCCACACAATATTTCTTTGTGGACACTCACACCAAACCTAAAGCGTTAAATTAAAAAAACACATTGCATTCAATGAATTAAAAACAGCCACTGCACACCAAGCATAAATACTAACCCAATAATATTTTTGATTTCAGAACTCATTATCTTTTTCTTCCATCAAATTTTCATGCCGTTGGACATCACAATGTATCACTCTCAAGAATAAAAATAATATTCTGCCATTATCTTGTCTTCACGACAAATTAACAAGAAAATACTTGTGTGACATCATTCAAATGGTGACGCAGTTATCAAATAAATACTATCCAAGAAATTTCATTATCATCTTCGACAACTCAATATCAATTTTCCAATACATCAAATACACTTTCCATATTTCACATATTCACAATTGAATGGAGAAAAAAAAGCAGGAGCTACCATGAAGAATGAGCATTGGATGAAGGACTGGACTAATGTGAAGAGACAAATAAAAGGAAGTAAAAGCAATGACCCTCATAAACTCGTAGATTTATACTTCATGTGACTACATATACAGTATGTAACTAACATATATGAAGCGCTGTGGAACTCCAAGAGAGTCGAGTGTAGAATGGAAAGAGAGAAGCTCGTACTAGCTGTGAAGAAGGAGATAAGAGAGAAAAAGGGAAAGGAATTGCTCGTTCGAAGCGTATACAGTTGGTTTGGTGGGATAAGCAATAGCTCGCAAGTCATTGAAGAATAAATATACATATACCAAGTCAGAATGCGACGCGACATCAAGAAGACAAAGTTGACGAAGAGAAGAACGAATCTCCTTGGAGAATTGAAAAGCAAGCGGGAGAATGAGGGTGGGGCTGGCACGATGGATACGCATGTTTGTCTGTGTAGTATCGTAGTATTGTAGTATGTATCGAGTCGTAACTACATCCATACACAGCGTATCGTAGTAAATTAAATGCCAGGCTGAATGAGAAACAAAATCGACCACGTGGTACGAAGTAGTAACGTCACAATAAAACTATTTTCATAAAGTGATTTTGTAACTATTCATGTTACGTATGTTTTTTTTTATTTTATTCCTGATGACGATAACAGAATAGTTGTATTCCATTCTAATAATTGGTATTTATATTCCTGCAGATGAGGATGACGATCTAATTGAAATTTTATAGTTAACAAAATATTTCGCAATTTTTTTTTTAAGTTCAAGCATGGAATTAACGTGAATCTGATTTTTCTTAAGGATTGATAAGAATTATGGCAATCGATATAATTGGTCCCTCATGTGCAGTTTTCATAAGATGAAGTTCAACTATGAAAAAGAATAAATTTGGTGTTTTATGGTTACGATCGAGTTTTGAGGTTTATTTGTACTTGCTTTCCAACCATTTACGGATAAAGAGAAGTTCTATCGGAAGAGATGAGAAAATATTCAATTGTGGTTCTCCAAGGGTAAAAAATCCAACTTGCTGCAAAGAAAACCTATCTCCTTCTCTACAATTGATTAGGAAAATGTATCAACTATTTCATCATTGAAGTGATCAAATTTGATGAAACATTCATGATGCATTAGAACAATCTTCATCAATATATGATACAACAATGAACGATCCACTCACTGTTGATCGAATACATATTGTTCACACTCAACTGAATAATAATAAAGATTACAGAAAAGTTAAGTCGTCAAGTTCTAATTGGTAGCTCAGACAATTTCAATCTTGGAAGATAATATAAAATACGGATGAATTTACGATATCGGAATCAACTAACTCGTTATATATTCTTGACAAATTCGGGTCAATCCAATCAAAATAATCTGTACCTTCAGACATCTATTTTCGATACAATATTTACCAACAATCTTATTATAAATACGTGAACAATACTAATAAACTATAATAATTTCATACCCGCAAAATAGAACACAACTACTACACACACTTTGCATATTGACAATCAACTACTTCATAATATCCAACACTCCCTATTTTCCTTTTTTTTCTCAACTACAATACATCAGACTCATAAATATAACGCCAAAAAATTGCACTCGATAAAGTATCGTTGATAAATTTCGAGATACAAAATATCTTTATACTCTTGGAGCATTGTAATATCCCAAAGTTCCACTCATTTTTTATCATGAAAAGAAACAAGAGATGTACAAGAAGAAGAATACTAAAAAAGACAAGAAAAAGGCTGTAAGTGCTACGCCCATTAAACGACACGAAATACTCAACATCGGACTTGAAAATATTTCGTTTTGTGTCGCATAAGAAGAACAAAGACTTCCCCTGTATATACAGAGCTGCATACAGCAGTGGACGATATATTGTCGTCGTGAGACGCATTAGCGAGCAAGATAAGAGTTATTATCCATGAAAAAATAAAATGATAATAATAAAAAGAAACATCAATTTTCATATGTGTATAATAATAAGATGTATGAACGAATTCAAATATATAAATTTATGTATATGCATATATATATATGTTGCATCAATAATATTAAATAGATTACATTAATAATATCAGTCCTTATCGATGATTTATGACTGTAAAATATATATCCCGTTGGATTTTTATATATTCAAGATTCATTCATACATATACGGTGTTTTATTTTCTATATCTAAAATTACCATATGCATAAACATTAGTAGCAAACCATATCGGCTTCGTAATGAAAATCAATATACTCTGAGAGAAACTCTGAAATATAATCAATAACATATGTTATTGTGAAATAATTTTGTTGATAAATATAAATGATACTTCGAACACATATCTGTTACAATCCAATGACATTTCAAGATAATATCCTTGTCAGTTGAAAAAATATGAGGAAAATAAACTATGTCGAACTTCATATTGTTATTCTAGTATCTATATGTAACCAACAAAAATGAGTTACATATTGAGACAAGCAGAGTATTTGTCGGTGCATATTTTTTTTCACGTTTCTTACGAATTGTCGTTCCATCAAATGATAAAAAGTTCTGTTTGAATGTGCCATATAAAAATACTAAAATTGATTGTATTGTGAGTATACTGCAAATTGTGATGGCTGATTTTACTGCGTTTTCTTGAACACCCAAAACGTTTCACATGTCAACGGTCGAGTGAAAGAGTAAAAAGCTTTCGAGAGTTTAAGAAGTGACTATGATTAATTGACAATAACGAAAATCAAAAATAAAACGTTGCAGAAGCTTTCATTTTTGCAGTCCATTTGTTGCATCTTGGCATAGTTCTCTATATTGATTGAAATATAAATAGACAGTTTTTAATGGAATAAAATCTCGCATTATATTGCTATTGCTGCAACATAACTTTGATGTCTTTAGTTGAAATTTATTCCACAAATAATTCAGTTGACTATTATTAATGACATATGGATGTATCATAAAATAGAAGAGTTAAAAATCTATGGGAAAGTTCTCAAATATAGACTCAAAGTTTTGAAGTCACTTAATCGTTTGTCTAATATAAATAACAAAACTGTGAATCCCACCTCGTTATCAGTGCGTCAGACCGTGGGTGGCGCACTATATGTACCCGCCAATGTTTAATCTTACACGCTGTTTGCATTTCCAATGTATGCGTATGAGTATATATTCATATCCAAGCCACGCGAGTCTTCTATCTTTGGTTGATTCACAAAATATCTCATGATAATGATACAATACTGATAAAACCGAGGTTTATATTCATTAACCTAGAATTCACAAAACCCCCATCACCTATATTACTATTCTTTAATGCTTAACACAACACTAAATCAGTAAGAAATGATTTTTGCCCAATCCAATAGCTCATTTCACGAATAGATATTGGATGAGTTGATAATAATCATTATAAAAACACTGCGCACTTACAAACACAAACGAATCGACCCAAGAATTAATATCGATCGCTCATAATCACAATAATATTCCTATCAAAGATAAAACACATATAGAATGCTGCAGTTAAGTATCACACAATAACACCATCAATGATGCCCATGCGTAAAGCTGAATGTTACGAATTAGTGACACCTAATTAGTCCATCAAATTTAATTACAGTATACAAACGTCTGTATGAGAGTGCAGAACAGTGCGACGGTTAACGATTCTGACAACTGTGTGTTTTTTTTTGTATCGATACGGCAACCTAACCGGCCATTTTCACTCAACAGATGTATCTTTTGTTCGACAAATTAAATAAACAAAGAAATAAACAGACATACAGGCGGTCATACGAACATACGCACAAATATTACCAATATCAGTTATAATATTTCGTGGAAACGAAACTGAATATATATATTTATATACTACCGCAACATTCCGTTGAGATTAATTTCAAATAACCGAGCCATGAGTCACGCTCACTAACCAACGCGTAATGAAACGCTAAATACATTCATGCACAAAGATCTTGTGCAAACATTTTTTACCCTTGAATATCCATCTCTCACTCATAATAAGCGATTATAATGTATATAAATATTATAAATAGATATCATATGAATATGACAAATAGATATGGTGCATATTTAGCAAATCGTCATGTAACTCTTCGCAGCAATTACAGGGTCATTCTAAATTAGATTACATATTTACGACCTCCGATAACAATTTTTGCACGATAAAAATAGATTAGTTGACTCAATTGAATTTTTCGTGCTTTGTTTCTCTTGTTTTTTTGTGCAAATTCTTTTTACGATCATTGACAATGATAAAGGGTAGAGTTGAACAGAGTGGGATTCTCTAAGTATGCATACGAAGTCTGGCGTTATCAGAGGAGAAGTTCATTCTAATGAATATATTCATAATTGTCTTTGTCTTCACAATATACACTGGAAGAGAAAGTATCATGCAATTTCCCCAAATAAATGTAAATCTACTGAAACAGTTGAGGGTTTGTTAAGCAATTATTTATATCGTTGAGAGGTGTCGTTTAAGCTTCAGATCCAAAGCATGTGCTCAATACTTGAATTTCGTTCTATAAATTCAAAATCTTTGATAGAGGTAAACCTTTACGGCACCGAATTTCATTCAGTTCGATTGAATGAATGGTTATATTAATATTTGTCAAAGTTTGAAAAGGAAAACAGAATAGGGCCTAAATTTGGCATTTCCGATCGGCTGTTTGAATCAAATAATATGAATAAAAAGAAATGTGAGTATCCATCTCTATACATAATACACAAAGTTCGAACGATAAATCCCGAATGTCAAACTATCCCTTTAGTACAGATGAGTTCCCAGTTTGTAAAATTGAACTCTACGGTCAATGAATTCCATACCATATCTTTTCGCCTAAACAATTATGAGCATTTAATTGTTATTCATTTAGTTTTTCTTCTCCATCAATAAGAGAGTGTCATCACGACGTTCATATCATTGATGTAAGACATAACACTCTAACGCAATGACGATAAATATTATATACACTCATACACCCATGTGAATGGATATATTCACGTATATATATGTTTATACAAGTTGTGAATAAGAGTGACGGCCACTTGAACGGGTACGGCCATGTGAATCTTTGAAACGATACGTTTCTCTCTCTCTCTCTCGACCGTCCCGAGTACAGGTATTAATGCCCCCACGTTGCTGTAATAGATTTGGCAACCCTGCGTATACGGCCGCACGCTTCGGTAAGAATAAAAAAAAAAGAGGGGAAATGAAGAGAAAAAAAAAAGTTGCAAGGTGAAACGGCATTACTCCAATTTCATGTTTACAGTGGCTGTCAATAGCAAACTTTTTTCCATCCATCTCATCCACAATTTTGTAAATTCAACATGAAACGATTGAATTATAATTGCAAAATTATTCTTTATCCTCCCACCAATACACAACATTCCTGTAATAGAAAATAATCATCTCACATGAATCGTGGCAATAAAAATTTATCGCAAACTGCGCAACAGGTTAGCTCATAAAGTATGTTGAAAATTTAACCGAAAAAGACTGGAAACAACAAAAATAAAAGAATGAGCACACACATACACGCACACACACGCGCGCATACACACACTGATATTGCTTATTGCCTTACCTTTATTATTCAAGATGAAATACAGTTGTATTGGTGGAAGATAAAAGAAAGAGAAAAAAAAAAAAAAAAGAAAGAGACAAATACGGAGAAAATAAATTTCTCCTATAAAATCAGCTCTCCATAGTTTTTAAATTGCCTCTCATATTCTCAACTGCGCGTGCCTTTCTCTCTTCATTCCCGGCATATCGTTCAATGTGAGGAAACGAAAAAAAAATTGCACTATTTTGTTTTAATCCTCGCTCGTCTCTCAAACTGACTCAATATGAAGATTGAAAAAAAAAATGAAAATAGACACTGAAAACAAAATAACAACTACTGACGACGCTGTGTGAATGTTGATAATCCTCAATGTTAAAAAAAAAAAAACTGCTATGAATTCACATCACTGTGTAATAAAATAAAAATAATAATTCATAGGCAAAAGTTGATGAAGCAACAAAACAAAACAACGGATTGAAGAGGAGATGAAACAAAAAGTTATATGAAGCGATTGGAACGAATACAAATTTTAAGGAGCAAACAGCGCGCGTCACCCACCGAGCACTGACTGGCGTTCAGAGCGTGTCGCATTGAGTCGCAGGCCTTCCAGTATATGAAATGCCAGTGTCTCTTTATCCACGTTGTCCGGTTGTCACACATACACACACACATACATACACACGCGTACAATAAACACACCTTTGTGCGTCAGTTTGTGTGTGTGTAATACATTGATGTACACGTATTACTATAGAGACTACGTTAACTATACTACGAAACCCGCAAAGACTCATAGTTGTGTATTACCTGCGCAGTGTGAACACGCGCACATACCCGCTGCCGCGTTTTTGCTCCTCTGCGCATGTCCGTACACCTGCATTATATGAATTCACCACCAATACAGAAGCATTTTCGTTGGATTGGTATAGTGGTATCTACTGCTATCTACTCTAATCTACTCATCTACTCTGTTGACGCTGCCTCCGCTGGCCTCCACTAGCCTCCACTGCATATTCCTATGTCAATGTATCTTCGGATGTGTACATTATGTGCGCTTACGTTACGTATGGCACAACTGCGATAGTCCATTGAAATGTTACAATGAAAATTACATTTTTTAGAGCACGCAATTTTTTTTTTTAGATGTTTAGGGGGGGTCATAAAAACCTTAAATTCGA